>CAOJBK011897261.1:0-13031 GCA_948294925.1 Codiaeum variegatum
AAATTGGGTCAGTAATTACTGATGCAGTTTTTTGGTCGGTAATGGGTTGATAATTAATTAAAAATATTAACGACCTAATATTTTATTTTACCGACCAAAAAAATGCGTTAGTAATTACTGACCCAATTAATTTGGTCGGTAATATTTAATTTTATGACGGAAGAAATACTGACCTAATTTTTAGATCAGTAAATTAAATTCTGGGGTCGGTAACACTGTTTACCGACCCCAGAAAGTTTTTTACTGACAAAAAAAATTGGGCCAGTAAATTTTTTTTTAGTGCATATTTCTTACAATAGACCCATATTTTAATTTATAAGTTTTTATATTAAAACATATTAATATTATGTAAATTAATAATTAGAAAGAATTAATAGAAACTCTTAATTAATGTGCGAAATTTTCTTCTTTTTTTTTTAAAGAAAAAACTATTTTAAGAACAACTAGATTTAAATATAAAAAAAAATTGGTAAATGCTCATCTTAATTTTTCAATATATCATATAATTAACATAATAAAGTAATATTAATCTTGATGAACAACACAAATCATGTATAATATAAAGTGAAAATCTTACCTTTAACTCCTAACTTAAATTCGTCTAAGTAAATTGAATATCATTCATTACCATCACTACTTTGATCTATTATATTACTTTGGACTTGAGTTGAAGAAAAGGTCATCAATCAACAAATAATAAGAAAATAAGACATAGGCATGAAAATAATTATTATATCATCCATAATTGAGTAGTAGATTTGAATTTTAAAGCAAAATTAATTACTTATTTATACAAATAACTAAGAGACTATAGCAAATCGTGTATGAATTTGCATTAGAATAGAACGTTGACATAATTCCTATAAAATTTAGACTTCCTGCTGCTATTGCTAATGATATCCTAAATCTAGACACACACACACACATATATATATATATATATATATATATATATATATATATATATATATAAAAATTGAGAGAGTAATATTGTTATTTAATTCTTCCTAAAACAAATACATGTTTATATACATATTATTATGATTACAATATATTGTTATTGTATAATTCCTATTCTAACAGTATTTATATTCTTATTGATGGAGATGACCCCAATCAATGATATTGATTCTTTAAGACAGTCTTGGGTCTTAATCCAATGAGTTTGCTTCATTGGTCTGCAATCACAAATAGACCGATTAAAAGGGGGCCAGGCAAGTTGCCTGGCAGTGGCTTTCTAACGGTCAAGTTAGTTGAAAGCTATGGAGGAGGGATTCTCTCAGGTGTGTTCTTGAAAGAGAAAGAAAAAGAAGAAGTTGTTGAACATACATGTCTCTTGGGCATGGAGGGCTTCATATAGGTATCTCCAGTACAGATAAGCCAGAGATCAGACGATTGAGGAAATTTCTTAGTGAGAAGGGATACCATTGGATCAAAGGAAGTTGTATTGGGACTGAGGTGGCAAGCGGTGATTGGCCCATCGCATTAAATATCCTTTTTTGTCTATGCATGCCAGTACCCAGAGGTGGTTATGTGCAGAGGTGGCAGCCTTCTAACAAGTGTGTGATGTGTCAGAGTACGTGTTCCTATACTGACGTACTACAATGCTAAAGCAGTTTGTCCTCTTGCTCCAGACCAAGTTCTCGGTACTTCCGAAATGCCCATGGTCAGGGGCTTCTTGGTCCAGTGGCTTACTTTGAAGATGGGTTGTTCACCAGATCCTTGATTTTTTTGGGTGAGCCTAATCCACTGATGAGGAGTCCTCCTTTTTGTTTAGGCCTTTCTTTTAGATCTGAGCCCAACTCCTTTGGATGGCCCGTATAACAGGACACCTATCAGTTGCCTCGTATTCCCTTGGTGGCAGGTCCAAGCTTCCCTAGGAATAGTACATTCACATGAGATCTCTGTAGTGATTGTCTAGTTAATCGGTCTATCAGATCAACCTTCTACATGTTTTGCTGGGGCTATCCTCCTAGATGTCTTTTCAATCACTTCTCTGATACGTTATGTCCCATCGGGGAATATTTCCCTAATTAACTACGTCGTAGCTATTTCTGCTCCCCTAGGCATGATTACTCACAATAATCATTGCAATTTGTTTCTACTATTGAAATCTGCTCTTCTGATTGGCCAAGGGGAAGGGTTGTGTCCCTTTGAGACATGTGTCTTCCCTTCCATATCCTTCTTTGGCCTATAAATACCCTTTTTTCTATCATCGTCTTCCGCACTTTGCTTCCTATACTATTACTCTATCAAAATTTCTCCATAACACTTTTCTCTCATTTTCTACACTTCTATTCTTCTAATTTCACTTTGCAATAGCTTCTAACCAACAACCATAGAACATTGCTGAACAACAAGCCAAAAAGGGAAAGGCCCATTCAAAGAAAAGGGGAAGAGATGCTGAGGCTGCCACTACTGAAACTGTTGTGGTCAAAGTTGAGCCTGCCAAGAAGAGCAGGAAGGCACCTTCAGCTTGGACTCTTTCTCTAAGGATGAAGATTATAAAGGGGTTCTAAAAAACTACTGGTAGGATTTAGCTCCCCTATTGTTTGAGGACTGGTCATTTTTCAAAAGTAATCATACTAATACTCTCCATAGGCCACCATATGCCTTGGTCAAGCCCAAACTGGATCATAGGATTTACACTTCCATTCCAAAAATGGAATTGCCCAAGGACAATGAGCATTGTGTAGTGTTTTTGGAGTAGTTTAAGAATGGACTGGTATTTCCTCCCTTAGCTTTCTTTATGGATTATTTCAGATGGTTCAAATTGAACCCATTGATGGTGACCCCTAACACCATTTGGGACATGCACTGCTTTGAGGTGTTGTGCCATGCCTTAGGATGCTCAGATGTTAAGGCTATTATGTTCCAGATGTTCATCCAGATACAACCAGTGACCACCATCCCAGGGATGTATGTCCACCACAATAGAAGGGGCTTATTTTATGGTATGCCGGACAAAAAGAGGACTTGAAAGGATGACTTTGCTTCAATTAATGTTTTTCCATAAGGGAGCCAATCGACAGTTGGGTTTGGATTTCCTGGGGCTCTCTAGCACCCTAAAAAGAATGGGGAGCTCAATGCCCCCGACTAGCCTACTGACCTAAAAGAGGACAATGAGTTCTTTGAAAACCATTATCTGTGCTTGAGGGCCATAATTGGGCATAAGGTACAATATGATCAAACAAGGCTGCTGGAAAGCAGCTTCCTGCTTAAAATGAATGTGCCCCCTCTTCAGTAGAGACACTATAGACTTTATCGAGCAAGCTTTCATCGGATCTTTCCTCTTTTGATTTTTTTGGGTCATCTAGCCACTAACTTTTGGTTTTTCTGTGCCTCAGTCTCCATCAAGGTGCATCAAATTAGTACAAGAACCTATCAAACAGGATACCCGAAATAATGCCCTATCCATGCCTTCAGGCTAACAATCCCATCCCTATCCAGGACTTCACTATTGAGCAACTGCAACTTCAGACTAGAGATGAAGTGTCGAAGTCCCTATCTTATCATGCTTCGGAGAGGGCAATATATCATGATGTTTATAGCTTTGTGGAAAGGAAGCAAGGCTAATTACTTTTTTTACTGAGCGAGAAGGGATTCAAGCCTTGGAAGCTCCTCTACCCCCAGTTTCAGCTACTATGGTAGAGGCTGCTACCAACACTGAGAAGTATGTCTTGACAGGCTAGCCAACATAGTCTGCCCCTCCAAAACCTGCTCAACGTAAGACCATATCCTTCAAAGCTCCCAAAGCTAAGATGCCCATAGGCATTAAACCTGAACCTTCCTCAATGGGGCTTGACTGCACCACTTTTGACTAATCTTTCAGGTTTGAGAAGCGCCACAAATACAATACTGTATATAAGAGGGTGAACCTTAGGTTCGAAGAATTTATTAGGGAGTACAAAATCCTTCAAGATGGTTATTTGGCTACCATCGAATTTTTAGAACAAACCTCTTCTTATAAGAATCATTTTTAGCACTTCATGGGTCTTCTACAAGAGGGATAGTGATCTTCTTAGATGAGGAGATAAGTGTTACCCGGGTTGCTGGCTTCCTTAGGACATATCAAACAACCCTAGTGAGGAGAACTCCTCAGGGTGCAGAGTCAAAACAACCCTTAGGTGAGGGATCCGCCTCTTCCACCCCTTTTAACTTCATAACTCTTACTTACTTCAAAAAACCTTCCCAAGTGCCCACTTCTCCTCCTCAAGTGGGTCTTAAGAAGCCTTCCTTACGCAGGAGGCTAAAGTATGACTCCCTGATCGGGCAGTTAAATTTTATGAATGTTCCCCTAGATGAACCTTCTTCCTACAGTTTTGACTCTGAAAATGAGAGACGTGAGGAGGCTGCTTCTGATTCTAATACACCTACATCTCGATCTTCCTTTAACTTGAAGTCCTCTAAGCCCTTGCTAGTGATATATCGCATGGTTAGGAGGGTGAAACAGTCCATTCCGTTACCTAGTTCCTGTTTTATAATTCTTAGGACTAAGAGGCTCGCAGGTCAGAAGTTACCTTCTGATAATGGTGGTACTAGATGATCTTTTTGTTTTTATTTTTCTTTGTCTTAACTTGCTTTTGATATTTTCATTAACTTGTTTATTCTTTTCTTTTTTTTTTTTTTTTTAATTTTCAAAAGGGATCGAATTGGAAGAGGAGATGAAGAAACCTCCTCCTGTCAAAATATGCTCCTTATTTCCTCCTCATCCTTCCCAGGCTCCAGTTGCGCTAGGGCCTAAGGCTCCCCTACTGTTCCCCCCATATGTTCCCTGGATGTGTCACCTACTATTCATCCAGATGCTGCTAAAAAGGTTGGTCCTACTGGGGTCTTAGTCATACCATCTAGCACTTAGCCCTTTCATGTTATTTCTCCTATCATAAGAAGGTGTTCTACCCCCTGGCTTCAATGGACAAGTTTCAACAGTTCATGGTAGGTCTTGATCCACTAGAGGCTTCTACTTCTAAGATCTCTTCTAATCTTTCAGTTATCAGGTCAAATCCTCTGATCGTCACCACCTGAGAGGTTCAATCATCAGTCTCAGTTACTGAGGAAGTACATGATCCCCAGATTGAGATAGAAATCTTTAAGGACCTTGATCCCATTAACACTAGAGAGACTCTTCCATCCACTTCCCTAACTCCACAAGTTTTTCAAGCTTAGAAAGGGACCCCATAACCTATGGACTTTGTTGTTGTGCCTTCTAAGAGTGCCCTTATGACTTCCGATGACTACATTGTCCCGGTACCAACTTTCAACACGGAGGTTACCCTAAGTACCCCTGTTTCCTTTTCAAGTTCATATACCTTTGCTTTGGGGGGCCAGAGTTGGACTGTCCTACCTCCTCTTTCAATCTTGGACTCTAAATTAAGTGTAGGTTTCATACTTGGCCTAATTTGTTTTTCTTGATAACGTTCATATCTTTTTAGAATTTATTTTCTTACTTAGAAAAATTTTCTATTATAGGAGGCTATTCAGCAATGGAGAAAATAGCAGTCTGAACTCCAGATATCTCATGAAAAAGGTGAGGTAGGCTTTAACACAAGCTAGGGAGTATCGATGTTCTTGGGTGGAGGAATGTAAGAAGGTGGATCAAGTGGAGGTAGATCTTTGCTTAGTAAAGGAGGGAGATAGGATAGCTATCGAGGAGGCTAACAGACTGAAGGAGCTGGTGGAGACTCTGACTACACCAACTAAATGGTTGAAGGATGCCATCAATGTGAAGAGAGACACCCTTGATGAGAGGAAAGCCAAGCTGGATCAGACTCTCGAGAGGAAGCAAAGGCTACTCAAAGAGTATGCCCAAATCAAGAAAATTATAGAGTTCACAACCTCTCAGGCCATTGCTATGGAATTTGACAAGTTGAATTTATTGAAAAATTATCTTAAATCAGATCATTTCCTTAACCTAAATTGCGCGAACAACACTAAGGCATTGTCCAGGGGCTATAATTTGGCTTTATCTGAAGTTCAAGTTGTCCATCCCAACATCGTGGAATAATTCCCTCTCATACAAGGGGAGGATAGAGAGGGCTAGTAGGTTCCCCATCTTAATCTATATGTGGAGAGCTTAAATCCGTCACCTGCCAGTCTCCATGCAACAAAAGAAGATCCTCCTCTCCCATCAGGCTTAATGTCTCTAAGCACACTAGGGTCCCAAAGACTAGCTCCAAAGTTAACTTGAAAGACAAATAAAGACTAAGGGGTGCCTTGTCGACAGCCGCCCGGATGCTTAAGTCAGTAATATGCTTTGGAGAGATTTAATATAGAATAGTAGAGAGTTTAGAGTGATTAACATGTTTCTTATGATTTAAGCTAGTTTATATACTGTTAGATAGTCTTCAAGTCCTACAAGATAGGTTAGTAGATAGACATCCCATGATTTTAGGGATAAGGGAGAGATATTAGGAGTTATCCCTTAGTTACACTTATCTCTTACTGTAGGGTCGAGATTCTTCTCACTCAAGGATGAGGGGTTAACCTCTTCATAATCCGCTCGTATCTTTAAGTGCTAGGGCTCTTTCTCTACTTGAGGTCAGGAGTCAATCTTAGTTTTGATACTAGACGCGTCTGTAAGTCCTCAAGCTCGACCTCTTATGCTAGAGGTGGGCCACTTGTATGGCTTGGGGTCATCCTGATCGAGGATGAGGTTATCATATGTCTCCCTAATAGTCACTAGTTAAAGACTAAGGGGTAGATTTTTTGAATGAGCTCGAGATCCAAAACTCAACTAATAAGTTTATAATTAATTTTAGGTGGAAAATTTCCTACCCACTTCGGATGACTACACGTGTAGTCTGCTCAACGTGGTTCTAGAACATTCGATGTCCTTCATCTTCCACTCCCTATCATAGGTAGCAATGTGTCAGCTCCAGCTCACCCTATAATAGTAGGTGACTCCTTGTCTCCATTGCCATCTATCTATAAAATGTGTCTCCATCTTCCCATTTCATCCATTTTTTGAAACTTCTCCACTGTTCCCTTTTTCTTTGCCATTTCCGACGACATTCTAGCTCCGGGTACTGTGAAATTCATTGTTCAGGTAGCCCTTTCCGCTTTTTTACTTCTTTCTTTTTATTTTATACTTCATTTATATCATTTAACACCCAAAATATGAGTGATAGGAGTGATTCCCAGAATATTGAGGGCTCTGTTGATCATTTTTTTTTATCATCAGCTTAGCCTAGAATAAAGTCCCTCCATTTCTATAGAGTATGTTAGGCACGCAGACTATGAGAGTGAAAAGCTTTTCAGTGTCCTTCCCCACTAGCTGTTAGACAGTGAGACCTAATCCGACATTCCCTTATATAAATTAAGGAGAATAAAACCTAACTCAGTAATCCCTCCTGGATATGAAATAGAGAGGATGGCCTAGTTAAGAATAGAGGAGCCCATAGTCCTTGGGGATGACCAAGAGATTGAAGTTAAGGTTGATTTGGCCCTAATTGGATTATATATAGAAAGTTAGAATGATGTTTCTAAGGGAGAGGCCCCTTTAAATCCAAAGACTACTACTTCACAGAAGGGGAAGGGCATAAGCAGAGCCCCTACCAAAAAGGGGTCAAAGGCTAGGAATAAAACACCAGGGGTCGAGGCTTTAAGGACCGTTCTTAGTGCACAAGATCTACCCAATATTAAATAAGAGTACTCATTTCCAAATGGATTCATGACCATGCTCCCTACCATGAAGCAGGGTGCCAATCTAGTGGCTCCTGCTAATGGGTAGGTGTTCAATCTTGATGCCTTCTAATATGGGGTTCGGTTTCCCCTCTCAGACATCAACAAAGCTTGGCTCTAGACCTACAATGTCCCTATATCCTAAGTTCATCCAAACTCTTATAAGATACTTTAGGGACTGCAGATGATGGCTTACAGGTTGAAGATCGAGATCACTATCCCGCTGGTCTAGCATTTATATTGAGTAATCCCTGGGAGAGGACTGGATTAGTGCCATCTACAAGCTATCAACAATCAAAGATGTTTTGATCTCCCACACTCTCTCAAATATATTTGTGAGAGGAAATTCTTCATGGTTTTACATCAAAGCATGAGCGATATGCCCAAAACCTGGAATCCCGATGTCTAACGCTTGTGCTCCAAACATCTTCTTATGCTTAATAGTGTCGAGGTCGATAGTATGAGAGCCATGTTCAACTGCATGAAAGGCAATAATATCTTCTAGTGTAAAACTTTGGTAGAAGAATGGTACACTAGAGAAATGATAGACAGAAAAGGACACCAGCTCAACCCTTACTAGGGTACTTTACTTGTTCTCTTAGTTTTTAATTTTCATCCTAACTAACTAACTTATTGGTTCATTATTTTTTGCAGACATGTCGACCATTATCTAGAAGATGTGAGAGAAAAAGGCTTAGGAAGCTTAGAGAGCCCAAGGTGAAGGTTTGAGCCTTCCTGCCCTTGAAAATCAATTAGATATTGGGGAACACCAAGGTCCCAGCTTCCAACCTTCCACCATCCTGCTAGCACATGCATCTGCTATGGCAGCAATCTCTTCTGAAGGATAAGGAGATAATGCCCTGCCTTCCTTACCTTCCCCCATTCATACCAAGCGCCCAAGAGAGGAGGGCACACATACTGGAGATGGGACCGAAGGCCTAACCTCTCCTACCTTAATAAAGGGTGTCCTATCGGGCATCCTCGTTCAAAATTTTGGGGCCAATAAGTCATTAGACGACCATGAGCTTGCCAAAAAGGTCGTGGGATCACTAATACCTCCAGTCAACCTTCAGCATTATAAGGCCCTAACTGATGAGTAGCGAGGGGCTGAATGCTATAGCAAGGCTCTGGCTGTAAGTGATCTTTCCAATTCTTAACATCAGCATGCTTCAATATGTATGTTTTATAGTTGGCTGGCTTGTGCCTTTTTCAGTCTACTACCACCAGTCAAGCCTCTTCCTTTCTTAAGGCTGAGAGAGAGGCTCTTAAAAAGGAGCGGGCCTCACTCCAAACAAGCCTTTCCTAGGCCAAGGTTGCTTATGAGCACCAAGGAAAAGATCAAGAGACAGTTAAGAAGATAGCCGGCAAAGCCAAAAAGTAGTGGGATGATGAGCTAAAAAAGAGAAAAAACCTAGAGAAGGAGCTTAAGAGGTCAAATTAGGAGCTTAAGAAGACTAAGAAAGAGCTCAAGAAGGCAAACAATGAACTGGCCTTAAAGACTGCAGAGGTCAATCGCTTGGAGACTAAGAG
This sequence comes from Codiaeum variegatum, assembly GCA_948294925.1. NCBI lineage: Eukaryota > Viridiplantae > Streptophyta > Magnoliopsida > Malpighiales > Euphorbiaceae > Codiaeum > Codiaeum variegatum. Next base: position 9,211 of record CAOJBK011897261.1, read on the forward strand.
TGCCTCTTGGCTTGATGCCTTTGGAAAATAGATAGCTAAGGAGGCCATTAATAAGTTTAGCACCTCTACTTCTTTCTTAGTAGAGCTCAAGCCAGCTAAAAGTATTTTTGTGGATGCTCCTGAAGTTCCAGAAGGTCATTGCAGGTTGGAGCACCATACAGAGTAGACAGAAGACCCCTAAACCTGAACTTAGTCACTTACATTTTTTAATGTTTTCTTTGTTTAGGGATGATTTTGGGATCTCTCCACTTCCTATCTCTATATTAACTTTTGCTTCATCAATGAAATATATATTTTTTATATTATTTATAGCGAACTATGGGATGTAGCAAACTACCTTCACAATCTTTATTTGATGAGATCTTTAAATCATTTTTAGCTGGTTGCTCTTTTATGATTATTTCATATGGGAATGATAAATTGATCATTCTGAATAGGACGATCTCAAGGTCATTCTATCTTGTCCCCCTCTCTTATTGTTATTTTTTTCGCAATATTTTGATCGTTGAGTTATGGGTCATTCCTTGGATAATTTTTTCCAAAGGACGATTGAAGGATGGTCATTGGATCATTCATTGTAGGGTGATCTAGAAATCACTCATTTATGGTTCAATCCTTTAGATCGTACTGTGAAAGTTTAAAATTTAAGAAGAATCTTTTGACTTGTAATTTAAGATAAACTTTACTTTATTCATGATGCCAGAATTAGTAGGCGCATCTAGACATCCCGACTAGGTCAGCACCCCTTAGCGCCCTCATCATCTATCTAGACTTATAATAAATACAAGAAATAATTGAAATGCTTATTGTATAAACATAAAACAATAAAGGAATAACTTAAATAAAATATTTCTTAAGATTATCTACATTCGAAGTATGAGATAAGGTCTACCCTTTTATGTCTTCCAATTGATACACCCCTAACCTTAGCACTTTGTTGACCATGTAAGTTCCTTCCTAATTGGGTTACAGGTTGCCAACTCCTGCGTTCCCTCTGGACAGATCAGATTTGCTAAGGACAAGGTCCCCGACTTTGAAAACTTTGTATTTGACCTTCTTGTCGTAGTACCTTGCTATCCTTTACTTATATGCAATTGTTCCAACATGGGCCAGGTCCCTCAGCTCCACCACCAAGTCGAGGTCTATCTTCCTCTCTATGGATTGATCTATCATCTCATGGAACTCCACCATGAAGGAGGGCTGTCCAATATGCACTGGTACTAAAACCTCACTTCTATACACACATAAGAAGGGTTTTCTCCTATTATAGTGTGAGGTGTTGTTCTATAGTTTTATAGGATGTTGTTAATCTCATCCACCCAATTTTCCTTCTTATCATCGATCCTCTTCTTCAGGCCTTATATTAAAGTCTTATTAGTAAGCTTTGTCTGCCCATTGGTCTGAGGATGTGCTACTAAAGAGAAACGTAGGTCGATGCTTAGACCTTGGCAAAAGGATCTAAATTGTCTAGAATCAAACTATTTTCCATTATCTGTGATAAGGTCCCTTGGGATCCCAAACTTGATAACAATAAACTTGTAAACAAAATTGATAACTTTGTTATGGGTGATAGAAGCTACCGGCTCGGCCTCAGGCCATTTTGAAAAATGCTCCATAGCCACTATTAGGAACTTTCACTACCTGATTAAGGTTGGGAAAGGCCATAGAATGTCAATGCCCCATTGATAGAAGGGCCAGGTCATACCTAATGGTAAGAGGGACGATGCTAGCACTCTTTGTACATTCATGTACTCTTGGCACTTGGGACATTTTTTCACCAAGTCTTCTGTATCTGCCTTAACAGTGGGCCTATAATATCGATGATATAGTACCCTTCTGGCAGAGGTCGTATTGGCTTCTTGGGCTCCACAGATGCCTTCATGAATTTCCCTCAGTGTATATTCACCTAGATTAGTAGTATTACACCTTGTTCAATGATGAGTTTGAGATTTGCGATATAGATCTCCCATGTACCAGCTATACTCCTTAGCTCTCAAGATAATTCTTTCAGCCTCCCTTTTGTCCTAAGGGAGTACCCCTTCTGACAACCAGCTAACCAAGGGTTCCATCTAGCTTCCCTTTCATTCCATAAGGAACACTAGCTCACTCTATGTTGTTGGAGCTTTTTGTAATTACAAGGGTATGTTTTTCAAAGCTTCCACATTCCCTTGAGTTGCTGCCTTAGCGAGCCTGTCAGTTTCAACTATCTCAGACCTCAGGACCTGTATAATTTTCCACCCCTCTTGTATTAGATGTTTGGCTCTGTCTACATAAGGAGCTAGGTCCTCATTACGAACTTTGAATTCCCTTGAATCTAATTGATTGCTAATTGTGAGTCACTGTAGATCGTCAAATTCTCGACCCCTAATTCTTTGGCCAACTTCAGCTTATTTAATAATGCTTCATATTCAGCCTTATTATTGTAACTGTTGAAATCCAACCTTATTGCATATTGTATAACTATACTGTGAGGACCTTTAATTACAATATCAACCCCTACTCCTTCATCACAACAGCCCCACTACCCATATCTTTTAGGTTTCTTTTAGGACAAGCTATGTGTCACCTGCAGGGGTGAGCTCGACCACAAAATTAGCTAGTACCTATTCCTTCATTGCCTTTTGAGGTTCAAATTGAATTCCCAATGCCTCTATTTTGATTTCCCATTCTGAAACTCGATCTGAGGTCTCTAGTTTATGAAGTATCTTCCTTAAGGATAAATCTATCCTCACTATGACTGTGTGAGCCTCAAAATAATGTCTCAGCTTCTATGTGGACATATACAGAGCCAGTGCATGTTTCTCCAGCTTGAGGTACCTCATTTTTGCATCATTGAGGACTCTGCTCACATAATAAATTAGAAACTGATCCCCCACCTCTTCTCCAACTAAGATTATTGCAACTATCTCTTCTATAGTAGATAGGTAAACATAGAGGTCCTCCTCTGGTAGGGGTCGACTCAATAGTGGGGAAGGTTAGAAACATTTTCAATTCCTCAAATTTGAATGAGGTTATTAACTTAGGAGTGAGCTTGTGATACCATTCACAATACATGATCTTGATACGTCTGGGAGTGGATCTCTATCTTGAACTTGTTCACATGAGCCTTGGGACATGCTTTCCTAAAATAATTATCTAATCACTAAGGTTTTTCAAATCCTAAAGGGTATTCCTTTCTCAAAATGGCATATAACAGTGGGGATTCTCCAAGAAGGTCCAAATCTATACTCTGCCCTATTATCCATAGGTTCTCTAACCCTTTTTTACCTCCTTAGTGACCCCTGTGGCCAGAGGTGGGGTCTCCATAAAATTCTGAGTTTCATCTTCCATATCACCCCTGGTGTGTGTAACTGACACTACACCTTTACCCCCATCTAGCCTCTGATCCCTCTCCCCCTCTGCTAAGGGGAATGACACTCCTTGACTGTGCCTATGACAGGTGATAGACCTATTGTCATAGCTCGACCATCTACCTTTGGAGATCCATATATTAGTTATACATCCCTCACATCATGATAGGATCATTGAAGTCAGGGTTATGGCCCTGGTTATGCACCACTTCCCCTAGCACTTTATTTCCTCCATTCACACCCTGAATATTCTAATCTCCACCCAGATTCTATTAGTGGTTTGAAGGCATATTCTGCTAAGGCTTGCGACCGGTGGATTCAACCCTTGCGCAGTCGGTACTGCTGGTGGTGGGGGGGGTGGGGGGGGGGGGGGGCCCCAAACAACCATGTTTTGAGTTTTTGGTAAAAGGGTAAAAACATTATAAAAAAAATACCCCATATAATTGCAGCCCGATTAACCAATTTTTGATT
>CAOJBK011899046.1:0-18806 GCA_948294925.1 Codiaeum variegatum
CCGGACTCAAATTTAAGATTTGGCATTAAAATGGGAAACTATCCATTTTTGTGGATTTAATCAAACCCAGAACACATGCCTAAAGAGGATTTGGAAAACTCCATTGATGATTAAATACTAAAAGCGCCGGCCAAAATGTGAACTCTCAATTATGCACCACTAGAATCACCGGTCGCCTCATAACTCTTAACTAGACTTAATATTCTAGGAACAAAATAGGGGTCAAGGGGGCCATGTCCTTTGCTGTATGGAGAATTTCATATTGCAAGTAGAAAATTCTCCATGTCTAGACCGTAATGCCAAGACAAATCCCTTTTTTCAATTGGTTCCAAAACCTCATAAAAAATCCCTCATTTTAGTACCATAAAATTTGGCTCGTCAATATGAATCCATAGACTCAAATTGGCCAAAATTGGACTCAAAATGCACTCGAAATCTCAAAAACTTGAAACTGGAACTAACCAAACTGAACCAAGCTGAATCAGCCTGAGCATAAGCTAGACAGCTTGAGCATGCACAAGCTGCCTTGAGCATGCACAAGCAGGCTTTCTCATATACAATGTGTCTAGCTCGTGAACAAACACCCTTGCTCATGCATAGAAATTCTAGATTTTTAGATCCTTTTCTCTATAAATACGACCCATTTGCACAATTTTAAATAAGTTTTGAATATGTAGAACCTCTACCGCTCTTTGCATCGTAAGTACACCCTTGACACTGTCGAGACTCGTTCTAGCCTTATTCCATTCTACAGCCACACAAAGCTAAGGTAAATTCTAAAACCTTGCGTTTTGATTTTTATTTTTCATTATTCCTGAACTTTATTAGGATTCCAATAATAAAAAATCATTTTTCTTAATCAAAATTAAATTAATTAAAAACCTATTCAATTAACCTTTTATGAAATCTTAAATCGATTAGCTTTTGAATAAAACCACCAATTATCATCAAAATAACCTCCCACCTTCGCAAGAAGAGAGAACGATGTGAGATTTGATTTTCATTCAAAGGAATACTCAGGCAAGCCTTGTCATAAAAGGGTTCAACTCTAAAATTATTTCTTTTCTATCTTTTTTGTATTTAAATTTGTTCTTTTTGTGTTGCTTTCATATTTTATATTTTATGATTTGTATTTATCTATTTCATTTCGTTTTAGCACTTTTTCTATTACTTGTTGTTATGTCTATTATTTTTGTTATATATTTTTCTTAAAGGGAAATATATGTCATTTATATGCTTTATAGCAAGGGGAGAGGTCCTCTCAATTGTGATGTTTTTGAGTTCTAATTTATTTTATTGTTTTAATTGTTATATTGCCATTTGAGGAAGTGTACTCTTTCTAGTACTATTATAGTTAGAGAAGGGACCCTTCATTTTCTTTTCTTTATTTATCATTCTCTTTACTTTTATCGTTTTCAAACTATCATTCATGTTATATTTATCATGCATCATGCTATAACTACTATGTAATTGTTCATACATTATTCTTATTTTGCCATGTATACAATTAGTATTTCAAACTAAATCTGAATTGTTTTAACGGAAAGTAGAAAAAGTAATTTTTTTTTCTAAAACAGATTTAAAAGCCAAATTTACGGTATCCGAATTGGGCTTTAGCTCGTATACTAAAACCTTTTTCCATTGCGTCTGATCAATTTTTTTTAAGAGTTAAATAAATTGGTTTCTTAATCACTATGAAAAATATTTTCTAAAGATTAAGTTGCGACTCACAAGCACAGGTGCACTTTACACCAGAATGGATCTTATTTGTCTTCTCATGTGACACTTCGCTCACAAACGATTGCAAAAACACAATTCGACCAAGGAGGGTGGTTTCCTCAAGCACAAGACCTTGAGGGGCATGGATCGCGTTTGGGTGAGGCCTCACACAAAATCATCTAAGACCTATGCATGTGGATCAACTAATTGATCATAGGCTTTAGAGAATTCCATTTTTACCAGTCTGAGGAAAACTCTCAATTAATTCTCCATTGGCATCCAAATCTTCGATATCCAAAAAAAAAAACTAATAACACAATAAGATTTAAACTGGATAGAAGAGAAACCGACTGCAAATCATTAATATTTCCATCACCAATGCTAGAAAGAATGACTCCATGAACATTGGCAGAGCAAAATAAAATCCAATCAAAGATGATAGCAAGAAGAGATCCAAATATGATCTTATTCATAAAGATAGAAACAAAGATCTATATATATATAAAAAAAAAAGAAATTAGATAAATGGAGCAAGGAAATCTTCGAATTCGGACTTTCCAACAGGCAAAAGCCCTTGGTACGGTACTTATGCTGCAACTATAAAGCCTAAGACAATTTTGGATAATTCAAATTCTTTGTGCTTAGCAACTAGGCTAACTAATGTGAGTATTTGGAACTTTAATATGAAATATGGTAGTATATAAGTAAAACAGTAAATTTTTTAAATATATTTTATTGGTTTGAATGAAACTTTATTTGGTTAAAAATAATGAAAAATAATCTACCAAGATAGATTTGATACCATAAATATATTGATTCATAACGTTTTTATCTTACCCAATCAATAGACATTTTTATGCATAATGCATGATAAGATTACTACTCTGTGTGAGTGTATTATAGACATTTTTATGCATAGATTATATGGAAAGGCTTAATAATAGTATAAGCCAATTATAAATTCCAATTTTGGTGGGTGAAGTTTGACGGGAAACCCATCTCTCATTTTAGACATAAAGTTATCTACCTGACAAAATTTAGCAATAAAAACACTTTCTTTCTATGCCATTCTACCTTTCATTCTGTGCATACAGGATTTACATTCCCCATATGAATGGAATAAACAAAAGACCCATCTCTTTTAAATTACTAATGTCCCAATCCATAGTTTTTTTTTTTTAAAGTAATGATAATATATGTAAGTTTTAATATTTGTACTAATATATATATATCAGAAAGTGTAACATGCAGTTAGCTGAGAAAAGACACGAGACAAGCAAAGAAATTGCAAGTAATTTTGTATGAAATTATAAGATATGGCATTATATGTTGTTGAATAAGTTCAAATTTAGGTATGAAAGCCGTTTTGGTGCTTTGTATTTAGACCTAAAATGTTTTTACATTAAGTGGATGCGAAATACTTCACTACACATTATTCATGATTTTGGCACAGAAAAAAAAATAAGGAAAAAGTCTTCTGGTCATCCTATCATTAAATCACTACCATATATATCATCCATTTATGTGAATCCTTTTTTTAATAAATTACACAATTATTTTTTAAACGGAAAACTATTTAAAAGAATGAAATATCAAAATCTGAATTTACAAATTTTTTTTTTTTTTAAAAAAACATATATGAAGTGGGTTTTAACACGAAGGAATGGCACCACTCACATCAGAAGAATGCAAGACAGAAGCCTAAGATGCGGAGGAGTAAGTGAAGTAAGCCCCCACTATCTGTTTGTGAATCTGAAAAACAATTTAGAGAAACAGCAAAAACAGTGAATTGCTAACTGCTCTCCCAATTGTTTATTACTATAAAAGTGAAAATAAAGTCAAAAATCAAAGTATAAAATATATTTAAACAACCTGATTTTGTGGTGAGGCATCAAATTAAAATACAGAAAGAAAAGTGGGTGTATTCCCTGCTCGTGAACTCACCTTAAAAATATTTATAGAGAGAGAGCATCCTGAGTGTGGAGTGGTGGTGGTTTGTTGATCTCGAGGCATTTTTTATTTGTATTAGTAAGCAGTGTTTTGAGTTTAGAGTTTAGAGCAAGCAAGAACAGTACCAAATAATTATGCAAATCCAAGAAGAAGAAAGTTTTGGAAATTGAGGCAAATGTCGATGCCCAGCTCGAGGCAAATCCTCTTCTTTATCTTAATTTCTCTTCTTTCTTCTTCTTCTTCTTCTTTCTCTGCACAAAACCATGAAGCCTCTGCTCTTTTTTCATGGCTACATTCTTCTTTTTCCTTTAACTGGAACAATCTTGATTCTTCTCCCTGTAATTGGGCCTTCATCAAATGCTCTCCTCAAGGTTTTGTAACTGAAATAAACATCCAATCAGTGCCTCTCCACATTCCTTTATCATTATTGAATCTTTCTTCTTTCCCTTTTCTTACTAAACTTGTTATTTGTGATGCTAATATCACTGGGACTATTCCTCTTAATATTGGTCACTCTGTTTCCCTCTCTGTTCTTGACCTCAGTTCTAATACTCTTGTTGGCACCATTCCTCAAACAATTTCCAAGCTTAGAAATCTTGAGGATTTAATTTTGAATTCCAATCAATTAACTGGGAAAATCCCAGTTGAGTTAAGCAATTGCATAAGCCTCAAAAATCTTCTTCTTTACGATAACCGCTTAGCCGGGTATATCCCACCTCAGCTTGGCAATTTATCAACCCTTCAAGTACTTAGAGTTGGAGGGAATAAGGATATTATTGGCAAAGTTCCAGATGAGCTTGGAGATTGCAGTAACTTGACTGTTTTGGGTTTGGCTGAAACAGGAGTTTCAGGTTCTTTACCTGCTTCATTGGGCAAGCTAAACAACCTACAATCACTCTCCATTTACACAACAATGCTGTCTGGTGAGATTCCTCCTGATTTAGGTAACTGTTCTGAGCTTGAAGAGTTGTTTCTTTATGAAAATAGTCTCTCGGGTTCAATTCCTGCAGAGATTGGCAAGCTTAAAAAGCTTCAACAGTTGTGGTTATGGCAGAATAATCTTGTTGGAGCAATCCCAGAGGAAATTGGGAATTGTACTAGCTTGAAATACATTGATCTTTCTTTGAATTCTCTTTCTGGGACTATACCTTCTTCTATAGGAGGTCTTTCAGAGCTTGAAGAGTTTATGATTAGTAATAATAATGTGTCTGGTTCAATTCCATCTAATCTTTCTAATGCTACAAGTCTTTTACAATTGCAACTTGACTCAAATCAGATCTCAGGTTTAATCCCGGCCGAGCTTGGCAAATTGTCAAAGCTTAATGTTTTCTTTGCCTGGGATAACCAGCTTGAAGGAAGTATTCCTTCTACTTTGGCTAAATGCAGTAACCTTCAAGCACTAGACTTGTCTGGTAATTCACTCACTGGAACTATCCCTCCAGGCTTGTTTCAGCTTCAAAACCTCACAAAACTTCTCTTGATGTCTAATGATATTTCTGGTTTTATACCAACTGAGATTGGCAATTGTAGCTCCCTTGTCAGATTAAGACTTGGCAACAACAGGATTGCTGGTTCCATTCCTAAACAAATTAGAGGTCTTAGGAAATTGAATTTTCTTGATCTAGCAAGCAATCGACTTTCTGGGTCGGTTCCTGATGAGATAGGAAGCTGCACAGAATTACAAATGATAGACCTTAGCAGCAATGTGATAGAGGGTCCCTTGCCTAACTCATTGTCATCTCTAAGTAGTCTTCAGGTCATAGATGTTTCAGGTAATCATTTTGAAGGTCAAATACCGGCAAGCTTGGGTCGCCTTGCGTCACTTAGCAAGCTAATTCTCAGCAGGAATTCATTCTCAGGATTAATACCTGCATCACTTAGCCTTTGTTCAGGGCTTCAATTGCTTGACCTTGCCAGCAATGACCTCACCGGTAACATTCCAAAGGAACTAGGTCGAATTGAAGCCCTTGAAATCGCTCTCAATCTCAGTTATAATGGACTAACGGGACTGATTCCACCTGAGATATCAGCACTCACTAAGCTTTCTATATTGGATATTTCACATAACCACCTTGAAGGAACTTTAAGCCCTTTTTCTGGCCTTGACAATCTTGTTTCTCTCAATGTATCTTACAATAATTTCACTGGCTATCTCCCTGATAATAAGCTGTTCAGACAGTTATCACCAGAAGATTTGGCTGGCAACCAAGGCCTGTGTTCTTCAATCAAGGACTCATGTTTCTTAGACAAGACAGAAGTACAAAGAAACGGAAATGACATAAGCCAATCGCGAAAGCTTAGGCTAGCAATTGCTTTGCTGATCACATTGACAGTTGCAATGGTGATTATGGGGACAATTGCAGTTATTCGAGCACAAAGAACCATTAGAGATGATGATGAGTCTGAACTGGGAGATACATGGCCCTGGCAGTTCACTCCATTTCAGAAGTTGAATTTCTCTGTAGATCAAGTACTGAGATGCTTGGTGGATTCCAATGTAATTGGAAAAGGATGTTCCGGAGTTATTTATCGTGCTGATATAGGCAACGGTGAAGTCATTGCTGTGAAGAAGCTCTGGCCTAATAGTGTAACCGCTGCAAATGAGCGCGCCAATGATAAAGGTGGAGTTCGTGATTCTTTCTCAGCAGAAGTAAAAACACTTGGTACCATTAGGCATAAGAACATTGTTAGGTTCTTGGGTTGTTGTTGGAATAGACATACAAGATTGCTAATGTATGACTACATGCCTAATGGAAGTTTAGGTAGTCTCCTTCATGAAAAAGCAGGAAATGCATTGGTATGGGAACTTAGATACCAAATTTTGTTGGGAGCAGCACAGGGCTTAGCTTATTTGCATCATGATTGTGTTCCTCCAATCGTTCACAGAGATATCAAAGCCAATAACATCCTCATTGGCCTTGAATTTGAGCCTTATATTGCAGATTTCGGGCTTGCCAAACTCGCCGATGGTGGTGATTTCGCTCGGTCTTCTAATACAGTTGCAGGCTCTTATGGATACATTGCTCCAGGTAAATTAATCCAACTTCAAATTTTATGGTCTGCTTAGATATTTTACATTCATTATATGGAATTCAAATGCTTAGCTCATTAATTTGTTTTTCTATTTTAATTATCAATTCAGAATATGGATACATGATGAAGATAACTGAGAAGAGTGATGTATATAGCTATGGAGTGGTGGTGCTAGAAGTGTTAACAGGTAAACAACCGATTGATCCAATGATACCTGAAGGACTACACATAGTGGATTGGGTTAGGCAGAAAAGAGGAGGCATTGAAGTGCTAGATCCATGCTTACTAGCTAGACCGGTACAAGAAATCAATGAAATGATGCAAGCATTAGGCATAGCGTTACTGTGTGTAAGTTCTACACCTGATGAAAGACCAACAATGAAAGATGTGGCTGCTATGCTTAAAGAAATCAAACATGAAAAAGAAGACTATGCTAAAGTTAATATGCTTATTAAAGGGTCACCAGCAGATACAGAAAATAAAAGTTCAAGTAATGCAATTCAAGCTACTTCATCTTCAACATCAAAAGCCACAACAATCCATAATTTGTATCCTAAAAGCAATAACTCAAGCTTCTCTGCTCCCTCATTACTTTACTCATCTTCATCAAATGCTAAAGTGGGCTTCAAGTGATTAGTTTTTTTTTTTTTTTAAAGATTGCACAGTGAATGATGTAGAGGAGAATTTTCTTTCACGTTTGGTTAACACCCTTTGTCGTTTTTGATGTAAAGAAAAGGTTGATAGATTTGTTTAACTATTAAGAAATGCAAAATCCCAATAATGAGTTACTTGAATTATATCTAAATGTTGTGAGCTTATCATGTATTCAAGAAAAGAATCTAGTGAAAAAAGTTGATTCCTAATAAATGATTTGCCCTCCAAATTTCATAAGTGGGACTTATTACATGAATAATGGAGGTCTCCTCAGTTCATTTATTTTTAATTTTTACTCATTTGCTTAGACTGGGTACAGCTTTTTGTTCAAAAAGGACTGTTTTATCAGAAACAAAAGGTCACACCATGTGCCTTGTACTAACAATTTTTTAAAATGTTAGTGTTGAGATGATCACATTATTATTATTTTCTGTGGCTAAAATTGAATGATTTTGACTCTTGAGTAGTAAAATTCAACAAAGTAAATAGTAAGACAAAATACATCAGTAGTTCAAATAGTCTGAACATTAATGCTTCACTTCACATGGACCCCAATTTCATTTCTATATGCAAGAAGGCTTTCAATTCAAGAGGCAAAATATAAAATCTGCTTTCTCAGTGGAGTATTGTTTTGTGAAACTTCTACTTCTATCATTTCATGATTTTGGGTTAAATTTTCTATAGAGATTATTGTACTAGTTGAGAAGCATTTAAATTCTCTTGCTACTTGAGACAAGTACACAACAGGGAAAAAACTTGTCCATCTTCAGAATTAGCAGGCCTCACTGTAATATACACTTTTTGAGGTTAAACTAGATGCTGGATAGATTTCTCTCTTTCTCTTTTTTTTTTAAGAAATTATTCTGAAATATAGAGTTGTCAAGTCTTGATCGATATTTTTATTTTATTTTTTCTTTGTATTACTTGTTGAAAATTTAATACATAATATTTTTAATAAATTATAAGCTAAAAAAATGGTATAGTTTTCATGATATCATTCAATCGCATAGCAAGTACTGTAGAAATGTCATGTGAGAAAATGATGAAATGGTAGTAGTAAACATGTAGATCAATTAACAACACATTTAAAATTTGTCGTTTATATGATATTTCTCTCATACAATCACACCACTCCAACAACTTAATTTTAACTCTTGAAAAACTCATTTATTTCCTCAGCTAGTTCGAACCTTTTGCTTTTCCTGCGTTTGACATAATTTAAAGCATTTTTTTTCTTATACAACAAAAAGTACAGTAACCAAAGCCTGAATTCAACTATATCATTCACTAATAGTAACTTAATTATCAATTGTCTGTCCAATAATTCTGTGACGGCAGTAAAAAAAAATTAATTCTTAAAATTCAAAAACAATTTTCATTACATTAAGGCTTTGTCAACTATTAAACCAATTATAATTATAAAAACGCTATGCACTACAACAAAAACATGACTATATAGGTGCTTTTAAATGGCTATAGAGACGCTTTTTTACCTTCGCAATGCCATTTTGCGATATTTTTATATGCACTGTCTTAGATATCGTCGCTAAACACTTTTGCGGTGCTTTTGACTAGCATCGGTATGAGCGAAAAAAAGCATTGCAATATCTTAGGATGCTTTTTTCCTACTTATACTGATGCATCAAAAGCACCACAAGAACTTAAGGCGCTTTTTCCGACTTATACCGATACATCAAAAGCGTCGCAAAAGCATAGGGTACATTATGATTTGTCAAGAATGCTGGATAGCAACTTCTTGCTTAGATCGGACATGTCTCCTTCTCCAATGGAGACATTGCAAACTGGTGAGCTCCTATCTATCCTTTCTTCTTTTCCCTATGTTACTGATTGGGGATGATGATTTAATATGATGATGATGGTGATAAAAATATTTTTTAATGTATACAGTCCCTATTAAAGACGTGACAGATTGGTGCAAGGACCTATTGGATAGGATACCCGGCACAGTGCACTACTCATGCCTTCAGACCGATTACCCCATCCCCATCCAGGACTCCACAACCGAGTAACTACGACTCTAGAATAGGGATGAAGTGTTGAAGTCCCTGTCTTATCATTCCCTAGAAAGGGTGGTGTATCATGCTTTTTAATGCTTTAGGAGAAAGAAGAGGGAAGCGAGGCGGACTACTTCTTCGTCGAACAAATGGGGATTCAAGCCCTGGAAGTTCCTCCTCCACCTGTTCCAGCTACTATGGTAGAGGCTGCTGCCAATGGGGAGGAATATGTCTCAATAGGCCAGCCTACACCCCCACAACCTGCTCAACGTAAGCTTCTATCCTTTAGGGCCCCCAAAGCTAAAATGCCCATAGGCACTAAACCTGGACCATCTTCAACGGGGCTTGACTACACCACATTCGACTTATCTTTTGGGTTTGAGGTACCCCGTAAGTATGATACCTTAGGTGAGTAGGTGAACCTTAGGTTTGAGAAGCTAATTAGGAAATATGAGATTTTTCAGGAATGTTATCTCTTCACCATTGCATTTCTAGAATAAAACTCCCCTTACAAGAATCACTTTTGGCATTCCATGAGCCTTTTAAGAAAGGGTGTAATACTCTGCCTAGATGAGAAGGTAAGCATCACATGGGTTGTGGCCCTTATTCAGACTTACCAAAAAGCCCTAGTATGGAGAACTTTCTAGGGCATAGAGCCTAAGCACCCCTTAGGTTAGACATTTGTTCCCTCCACCCCTTCTAATTTTGGGATGCCATCTGCTAAGTCTATTATCCCTCCTTTTTCTTTTGTCACCCCTATTGGAGCCAAAAGATCTATCCCAATACCCGATTGTCCTCGTCCAGTCAATCTTAAAAGCTCTCTTTTCATCGAAAGTTGAAATATGACTCTATGACTGGACAATTTCATTTTGTGAATGTGACCTTGAGTGAGTCTTCCTCCTTTAACTTAGACTCTGAATGAGAGGAACATGAGAGGGATGCTTCTGATTTTAATACAACTTTGGCTCAACCTTCTTTTAACTTAAAGTCTCTTAAACCTTTGCAAGTGATACATCTTGTGATCAGGGAGTAAAACGGTTTATTTTGCGACCTCATCCCCGTTTTATAATTCGTAGGACTAAGAGGCTCGCAGGTCAGAAGTTACCCTCTAACAGTGATGGTACTAAATAATAATTTTTCATTTTACTTCATTTTTTTATTTTGATCTATCATTATTGTTTTTACTGATTTGTTTTTTTTTCTTTGATTTTCAGAAGGGATTGAGTTGAACAAGGAGATGGAGAAGCCTCCTCCTATTGAACTAAGCTCCTTAATTTCTCCCCATCCATCATAGGCTCCATCTGCACCAAAGCCCAAACCCTCCTCCACTACTCCTTCCCCCGTTGCTTCGAATGTGCCGTCTGCCACTAATCCGGATGTCGCTGAGAGAACGTCTCCCATTTTAGTCATTCCTTTCGGCCCTCAACTTGCCCCCGTTACCAGTCCCACTGTCAAGAAGGTATTCCACCCTGAGCCTTCTATGGACGAGTTTCAGAGGTTCATGGTGGGGCCTGATCCATTGGAGGTTGTTGTTGCTAAGACCTCTTCCGATCCTCCCACCTGTAGGATAGATCTTTCACCCATTGACAATGTAGAGGCTCAACTGCCATCCCCTACTGAAGATGCTCTTAGGGCCCAAACTGAAACGAAGATCTTTGGAGGTCTCAATCCATTCCATATTGAGGAGACTCTCCTCTCCTCCTTCCTAATTCACCAAGTTTCCCCAACTCCATAAGGGACTACAGAAGCCTCCAATCCAGTTATTGTTCTCTCTAGGATTGCTACTGCTATCCCTGAGGATCATATAATTCTAATGCCTTCCTCCAGCACGGAGACTATTCCTGGCCCTACCGTGACTACTTCCACTTCTTATAACCTTTCTTTGGGTAGCCAGAGTTAGACTATTCCACCTCCCCTTTTGGCCTTAGGTTCAGGGTTAAGTGTAAGTCTCATACTTTACCCAGTTTGATTTTCTTTTTGTAACTCCTTTTTATCCATTTTACAATTTATGAAGATTTTCTATTGTAGAAGGCCATTCAGTGATGGGGAAAACTATTTTCCAAATCCCAAATAGCCCTTGAAGAGGCAAGGCAAGCTTTGACATAGGCTGGAGAGTATCGGTGTTCCTGGGTGGAGAAATGTAAAAAAGTGGATTAGGTTGTGGAGGACCTTCGTTTAGCCAATGAGGGGGAAACGATAGCTATAGAAGAGGTTAGTAAGCTGAAGGGATAAGTGGAGACCTTGACTAATTCTTCTATACAATTAGAGGGTGCCATTCAAGCAAAAAGGAAAAATCTTGATGAGAAACATACTAAATTGGATAGGACCCTTGATAGGAAACAAAAACTGATTAAAGAATATGCTCGAGTCAAGCAAACTTTGGATTTTACAACATCTCCGGCTAATGCTTTGGAATTTGATAGATTAAGGTTGTTGGCGAACTATCTTCAATCAAAGCACTTCCAGAAGCTAAATTATCCTAATAATGTCGAAGCTTTAGCCAGGGTTATAATTTGGCTCAGTCCGAGATTCAGGCTATTTATGAAGATAATACATAACAATTTCCCCTAATGCAAGGGGGGGCTAGGTAGGGTTAGTAGGTTCCTCCCTTGAGTTAGTACATTGATAGCTTGAATCTAGTTTCCATTAGCCTTCATAAAACCAAGGAAAGCACTCTCTCTCCCTACAGGTAATACCTCTGAAATTAGGGATTTGGAGGAGGAAGGTGATCAAGGGGAAGTGGCGTCATCCTCTGCCATTATTGTTGTTCAAGATTAGGTACATACTTTAGGGTAGCTGTAGCTTTTGTATATTCTTCCTGCTTTGTAATGAAATTTTATAATTTTGTAGATATTTTGATACTTGTTTAATAATGAAATTAATTCATTATATCTTTATTTGATGCTTTTCCATACACTTTCTATTTTATATGGTTTTTTGGTTTTCTCTCTCTTTTATTTTTTAATAAATATTTGCCTTCGCTTTTTTTTTATAACTCCTACTTCTTATGCAAGATTTTTACAATGAAACCATCCTCCTTCATAGAGGGATTTTGCCTTAGTAAGGATTTTTCTTTCCTCTTTGGGGAAGGACCTTGCTTTGGCAAGGATTTCACCCATCCTTCTTGGGGAGGGACCTTGCCTTAGAAAGGATTTTTCCTTCCTCTTTAAGGAAGGGCCTTGCCTTGGCAAAGGCTCCATCCTCCTACTTAGGGAGGGATCTTGCCTTAGCAAGGATTTTTCCTTCCTCCTTGGGAAAGAACCTTGCCTTGGAAAGACTTTCACCTTCCTTCTAGGAGAGGGACCTATCCTTAGCAAGATTTTTCCTTCCTCCTTAGGGAAGGACCTTACCTTGGCAAAGGTTTCACCCTCCTCCTTGGGGAGTGACCTTGCCTTAGCAAGGATTTTTCCTTCCTCCTTGAGGAAGAGCCTTGCCTTGGCAAGGGTTTCACCCTCCTCTTTAGGGATGGACCTTTCTTTAGCAAGGGTTTTTTTTGTAGGTGTTTTATAGATAATTTTTTAGAATAAGATAGACGTTATTTTCATTTCTTTAATTACTGGTGATACAGCTTGAGATGTTGGACATTCCAAGTGTGGGGAATGTCTTCATCATTCATAGTTACAAGTTTGTAGGAAGCTAACCCTATCACTTTTTCTACTTTGAAAGGACCTTCTCAGTTGGGTGCAAGTTTGCCAGTGCCTTCTCTCTTTCCAGTTGCTTCCAAGCTTCTCATGACTAAATCGCCTTCTTCAAAGGTCCTGAACTTGACCTTTTTATTAAAATAAGAGGTTGTTTTATTCTTGTAGCTCACTTGCTTCATAAGGATTTGGTTTATAAATTCTTATTTTAGGTCCAGATCAGCTCCCCTTATGGCATCATTGGTGGTATCTTCATAATAGTTCATTCTTCCACTTGGCAGTCTGATGTCTACAGGAATCAATACTTTTGTTCCATATGTCAAGCTAAAAGGAGTTTCCTCTATGGGTTCCCTTAGAGTAGTTCGGTAAGCCCATAAAACGTGGTGGGGTTCTTCTGCCCAGTTCATGTCATGTCCTTCTAGTCTCCTTTTGATTCCTTGAATAAGGGTCCAATTAGTCACTTTTGCATGCCCATTTGTTTAAGGATGGGAAATAGACAAGAAGTGATGCTTAATATTCAACCTAGAGTAGAATTCCCTCATCTTGGTGTTATCAAATTGCTTCTCGTTGTCACTAATAAAATGATAAGGCATTCCAAATTTGCATATGACATTCTTTCAGAGGAATCAGATCACATTTTTCATTGCTATCATTGACAGGGACTTCGTTTCAACCCACCTAGTGAAATATTCCATTTCCACCAAGAGGAATTTCCTTTGCCCGCTAGCCATGGGAAATGGCCAGACTATATCCATCCCCCACTTAGCAAAAGGCCATGTGATATAAATGGGCAATTTTTCTATAGCTGGATCTATTTCCATCTTTGCAAACTTCTTTCATCATAAGCCACCAATATCCCTGCCTGATTGCTTTTGCTGCTAAGGCTTTCCCTCTAACATGCATTCCACAAGCTCCCCCATGCATTTCTTATAACACATACTCATCTTCTGAGGGGGAAATACACTTGAGCCAAGATAGAGAATAGCCTTATTTCAATAGTATCCCTTAGTGAATTGAAAATTTAGGCACTTCTTCTTCTCAACCGTTTTGCCTCTTCTACATTATCTGGCTCTCTACCTTCTTCCAAGTAGGTCTGAATTAGATCTATCCAGCATGGCTTGCTTTCAATTTCCATAACCTCCTCTCCCCGCTCAATACTAGGGGTGTTTAAGGTCCCTAAGAATACTCTTATGGGCAGGTCTATATGGTGTTGTGTTACTAGTTTGCTAAGGCAGTCAGCCCTTATGTTTTCGCTTCTAGGAATTTTGAAGAATTCCATCACCATCCCTTTACTTTTCATCTGTCCCATAATCTACTTTACCTTTTCTACATAGAGGGTCATTTCTCCCTCTTTTTTCTTATATTCCCCCTTAACATGTCCCACCATTAGCTGAGAATCGATGTACACGCTCAAGGTTTCTGCTTGGAGGTGATCAGCTAGGTTTAGGCCTTGGATTAGGGATTCGTACTCCACCATGTTGTTGGTGTTCCCAAATTCCAACCTCAAGGCATATTCCAAGAGGACACCATTTTCATTTTTCAAAACTATATTGGCCTTATTTCCTGCTGTGCCTTTTACTCCATCTACATACAGATCTCATGTAGTCCTATTTCCTTACTTTGTATCGCCTTTCTCCTTTTCCTCCTCTTCTCCCTAAATGTCTTGATTAGGGAAAGAGCATTCAGAGATAAATTCTGCTAATTCTTGAGCTTTGATCGCTGTCCTTAGGCGATATTAGAGCCCGTGTGCTTCCAATTCTATGGACCACTTGAGCATCCTTCCCGATGTTTTTGGCATATGGAGGATTCTTTTAATCGACTGGTCTATTATCACCACCCCATGATGAGCTTCCAAATATACATTGAATTTCCTGTAGGACAAAACCAAAGCATACATAATTATTTCAATGGGTCTATAATTCAGCTCCGCCCCCTAGAAGACCTTGCTGAAATAATAGATGGGCTTTTGAATTCCTCCCTCTTCTATTAGCAATACTGAGCTCATGACATAAAGTGAGGCTGAGAGGTATATCAACACTTCTTCTCATAGGAGGGGCCTACTTAGGACCCGATCTGATGTTAGGAAGGCCTTCAAATCATCCAATGCCTTTTGACAATCCTCTATCCACTCAAAGTTCCCATTCTTCCTTAATTTTTTAAAGAATGGTAGGTACCTTTAAGCTGACTTTAACATGAATCTATTCAACACTACTATCCTCCCTATAAGCCTTTGCACTTCCTTCAAGTTCTTTGGTGGTAACATGTCTAAGATAGCCTGCACCTTCTTCAGATTTGGCTCAATCTCCTTCTCACTTACTTGATAGCCTAAGAACTTGCCCCCTTGAATGAAAAAGGCACACTTCTCTAGGTTTAGCTTCAAACCATACTCATTCATTGCTCTGAATACTTCATCTAAGTCATGAATATGGTCTTCGAATGTTTGAATTTTGATGATCATGTCATCCATATATGCTTTTAAATTTCTTCCCAGCTGATCTTTGAAGATCCTATTCCCCAGCCATGGGTACATGGCCCCTACATTTTTTAATCTGAAAGGCATGGAAGTGTAGCAGTAAGTTCCTTTTTCTGCGATAAAGGAAGTTTTCTCTTCATCTTTTGGGCGCATTCAGATCTGATGATATCCTTGTTTGGCATCTAAGGAAGACAACAACCATATCCTGCTATTGAATCCACCAACTTATCTATCATGGGCAGAGGGTAAAAGTCTTTTGGACATGCTTTGTTGAGATTCGTATAATCTACACACATCCGATAGGATCCGTTAGACTTCTTTACCAGGACTACATTCGCTAGCCAATATGGGTAAAGGACTTCCCTGATAAACCCAGCTTTAAGGAGCTTATCCATTTCTTCATTAATGATTGCATGTCTTTTTGCTCCGAAACATTGTTTCTTTTGCTTAATGGGCCGGTGTGATGGATCCAAATTTAGCTCATGAGTAATGACTTTCGGCTTGATGCCAGGCATTTATGTTGAATCCCAGGTGAATATCGCCTTACTGTTTGCTAAGAAGGCCTTGGACTCCTCTTTCTTCTCCCCTAAAAGGTCAGCATTGAGTCAGAGGCATTTTTGGGGTGCTTTGCCTCCATTGGGAATTCCTCCAATTTTTCAACTGACTATGTCCTTTAGGGGATCTGGCTTTCACTTACCAGGACCATGCCTACCTCCTCTTTTTCTATGAGAATCATGGTCTGGTTTTTCCATATGGGTTCCACCACACCCTCTTCTTAAAGGGCTCCAAATATATCTAAGTATGCACCATCAGGGCTGTGGGATCCTGACCTTTCTTTTTCTAACATTTGTATCATCATCCAAGCCATACAACACGTTATATGCCATTAGGACTTTTACAACCATGAAGGTAGCCATCAAGGTTACTTCCCTGGGTTCCTTCCTTATGGCAAAAGGAAATTTGACAGCTCCTATGGTAGGGATTATAGTTTGATCTAAGGTGCAAATGGGGTTTTCCAATTTTGTCAGATCTAACTCCTCCATCTCTATTTTTATAAAGGCTATGTCGGATAATAGGTTCACAAAGCTTTCATCATCCATAAATATCCTTTGTACATTCTAGTTATTGATGATGGCAATTATAAATACTGGTTCCACTCTTGGCCTGTGCTACCATGATGCCTCTTCTGTGGGCCACTTGGTCCCATTGTAGATCACATATTCCAACTTCTCTTTGTCTAAGACAAAGCTTTAATCTTTTTGTATCTTAAGGTGACTTCAGATGGTCCACCCGTTATACAGGCCATATTACCTGTTGACCTGTTATTGATAATGATGGCCCCCTTTCCCTTGTTCATCTTACTTATATTGGGTTGGTCTTTCTTCACAAAGCCTTTCAAGTGACCCTCCTCGATGAGTCTCTGAATCTCCTCCATCAATGCTCTATACTCATTAGTGTCATACCTATGAGTGGCATGGAACTTACAGTATCAGGCCTTGTCTCTTTTATCTGGATTCCCCCTCAAGGGGTTTGGCTTCTACCAGATGTCTCTATTCTGGAATGAAGCAAATACTACCTCCAGAGTAGTCATTAGCGGAGTTAACTTTGAAATGTCTAGGGTGTTTCGAGTTCTGCTTCTGGCTTTCTGGCTGAGTTAGCAGTCTCCGCTTTCTCAGAACTCTCTTTTTTTCTTATCTTTTTCTCAAGTTTCAGGGCTACTTCTTTTGCTCTTCTTCTAGCCAATTGGTTATTTTTGTAAGCTTCATCTTGATAAATGTATTTTGGGGCAAGTGCCATAGCTGCCTCTAGTGTTTATGGGGCTTTTCCACTTAGGGCTTTGAAATATCCATCATGAATAGTGCCATTCTCCAGTGCTTATATAGCCAAGACTGATTAAGTCAGGTCACCTTTAAAGCCTCTCTATTAAATCTAGACAAATAGTCTCTCAGGGACTCTCCTTCTAACTGCTTAACCTGCTCTAAAGCTTGAGTGGTCATTTTTTAGGGTATGCTTGACCCAAAGTGCCTTAAAAAGCTTCCAACTAACTATCCAAAGTTTGCTACACTCCCTGGCTATAACTCCTTTGTAGCAGCTCCTTTCATGGATCCTCTGAAGGCTCAGTACTTGATAGCATCGCTCATATAGTGTAGCTCTATTGTGTGCCTGTAGTCCATCAAGTGGGCTATAGGGTTAGCAAAGCCACATATTTCTTGATATTCGGAGCTTTGAATTTATCCAACATGTGATACTTAATAATCTCTATAATGAAGGTGACTTCAATGCCAGCACCAGGTTCAAATCTCTTAGGATTCTCCCTTTTTCATGATATATTTCTTATACCATTATCTTCCTTCATTTCTGACCTCTTAGGGCATGTTCAGGCTTACAGCCTCCTAGCCATCTATTTTATCCCTCCTTCTATGTGACCTTTATAGGGATTCTCTCACATTACTTCCTGTCTGCTCACAATGAGAATGTGTGGCTACTGATTTGGTCCACTAAAAGGGTCCTCTAGTACTATTCTCTAAGGACCTACTTATCCTTCTATCTCCCCCCTTCCCTTCCAACCTCCTCTGTTACTTCCTTCTCAGTCCCCCTCCTCTCTCTCTTTCGTTTCCCACTTCTTACCCTTCTCTCCCGCTGTGACTTCCTTCCACCCTATTCCCTCTAGCATTTTCCCTCATCACTTCCCCAAAAGTCGATCTTAACCTACTCCTTCTCCCTAATTCTCCTCTTCTATTGCCCTCTCCCCCGGCCCGTCTCCTACACCATTGATGTACCTAAATTTGGATATATTTTCTTGAACAATTTATGATAAATTTCACTAAATTTTAGAGATTAATACCAAATTGTGTTATTTATTTTAGTTATTTTTATTTTGTGCAATTTTATGTGTTCTTTTAGTGTTTTGTAGTTTTTGCTAGCATTTTTAGGTTTAATTGGAGAAGAATGGTGTTTGAAGATCAATTGATAAAGCTTGGAATCAAGTGATTAAAGTTTGAAGCTTTTTGGAGACGAAAAAGAGTGAAAAAGAGAGCTTTTAGCTTTACACAGGCGATGCTGAAAATTCTGCACACAAACTGTGCCTGAAAATTCAAAGTTGTCCAAATTGTGCTGAAAATTCTACATTGTATAGCTAGAAATTATGCTCAGATGTGCATAATTACACCTACGACAATTACAAGATTTTTCTCTATTTTTCAGCTTTTGAAGGGTATTTTAGGTATAAAAAAATCTCTAGAAAAATCCTAAAATTAAGAGATAAAAGGGAGCCTCCATCATCTTTATAAAAACACTAATTCTTGCCTCCATTCACAATAATTT
>CAOJBK011899437.1:0-11555 GCA_948294925.1 Codiaeum variegatum
AATTTTAATTTAATAAAAATCAGACGAAAACAATAAGGCAAAAAATTATTAAGTTATTTTCACGGATCTTGCAATTATTATTATAAATTTAAATTTAAAACATAATTAAATTTATAAAAATCTTAGTATGATTAAATTAAATTATTTAAATATTATATATTAAGTTATTTGCAAAGTAATGTAATAATTATAATTGCACGAAAATTAGGTATGCTATATTTCCATATTGAAAATGGGCTTGGGAAAATTCAATTTGATTTGGGATTTTGATTTTTTGTTTTTTACCTAAAACCTTTTGCCTCTTGCCTCGTACCTCATTCTTAAGCCGCAGGTCAAAAGTAGGAATGATAATTTAATCTGAATTCACAGATATTCGATCTAACATGATTCGAATGGGATAGATTAGTTAATAGTTGATCGGGTTACGGAGCGGTTTATGAGTTAACTATATATATAAAAAATATTGGGACGATGTGGTATTTGCCCGCTTCGTCCCAAATCCACCCCAATTTCATATATATATATATATATATATATATATATATATATATTAATTATCACTATTATTATTTGATTAAAATCTATATTTATATTAATATGGATGATTAATATTGAAAAATCATATTTGTGTGTTATAAATTTAATATATTTTATAATTTTTAATCATTTTATTATATAAAAACGTTTGGACGGGGCATGAAGGGGCGGGGTTTAGACGAGACGGGGCTGTGATGGAGTGAAAAAAAACTCGACGGATTACGGGACGGGATAGTCAGGGCGGGGACGGATTGGGCATAATCCGTCAGTGCCCTGCCCGTTGCCATCCCTAATGAAAAGGACTTATATTACTCTACTTACCCATTCTTTAAGCTTTAAAGTTTTTATTTCAAACACATTTGATTATTTCTCTCTTTTACTAAGACTAGCAAGAATAAAATTTCTCATGAATAAAAGTATTTTATTATTATTTTTTGATAATTTTCTTTTATTATTGTCAAATTTATTAATGTTTATGGTTTTCTTTTCTTTTAATTTAGAAATTCTTTGACGCTTGAATTGAAGGTTATCGACAATCATTTACTTTGATGATCAATACATAATTTGTAAAGAAACTTGAGATATCAAAAATTCGCCGATTACTTTTACAATGCTAAATACTAATATTATCATGTTTTCGATACAATGTAGGGTTTAATGGGTCACAAGTTATACAACAGGATTGATTATTCCCTCATGCTCCATAAAAACGAAATTTCAATGGAGGAAACTTGAGCACAAAATCTCTCATTCTCAAAAGTCATGTTCTTGTTACTTAAGTTAGGTTTCAAGTGTAGACTACCAAAATTTATTGTTAGTTGAGCAATGACACAATATTTTAAAAATTCTTAGTAGTACAGGCAAGTGATATACTAATATTTGCTCATTCTTTGGTCATAAACTTAAACAAGCTCACAATATATATTTTATATGAATTTTTTAGAGTATATATATAATATTTCTAATTTATTAATCTTATAAAACAAAATATTTTAAGATAAAATAAAAATTAATTTTAGAAAAATGAATTAAGTGTTTGCATTGAAGTGTTTGCACTTATCCATTGAAGTTAAAATTTTAACTATAAACGCATTCATTTACATAAAATATGAGTATTTAATAAATTAATTCTAGAATTATAAAGGGAAATTAAATAATTAAAATGGAAGCAAATCAAAGTGGATATTTAATAAATTAATTGAAGAATTAAAATGGAACAAATCAAAATAAATATGAATTGAAATGGAAACAAATCGAAATGAATATAATTTTGTGATTTATTTCCAATTTAATTTGTTATGTTTCGGGGTATTTATTGTCTTGAGATAGAAGAATGGGATATGACTTAAGAAAAATAAAGTAAAAGAGTGGAAATCAAAATTATAGAAGTGATGAAAATAGCAGTGAGAGAGACTGAAATTCTTTTGTTCATTTGTTTATAAGTTATAAAACAAATAAGTAGAAACATAATTTTCACTACTATATTTTATTAATTTTCATGATTCTTGTTGTTTCCAGAATTCTTTTTAATTATATATACAAGCAAAAATAATAAAATTGAAGCAGATTATCATGATGATACTTGTATGCTCTTTGCAAACGGAGGAGACGTAATCTACTGTGAAACTTGTCCTTCTACTTATCATCCAACCTTCTTAGGAATGGAGTTAATTTTAATTTTCTACAAGTTTTTTATGAATGCAAACTTTTTTTTTCAATTTTTAACATGTTGGGATTTTGAATTTTAGAGCAAACTTGAAAAATATTGGTTCTGCAGCAGTGCAATGCTAACATGTCATCAATGGGGTAAAAATGTATATTCTATAGTCTTCAAGTTCTTGTATTTGAATGAAATTGGTGATATTGTGTGTTGTAGTTTACTCAAGGTGTTGTTCTGATGGAGAATGTGTAGATCTTAACACTAATACGTTTTTGCAGATAAGTCCATTAGTGTTAAGATCCACACATTCTCCATCAGAATAACACCTTGAGTGATCTACAAAGACAATATCTCCAATTTTATTCATATATAAGAACTTGAAAAGTTTGAGAAAAGACTGCAGAATATACATTTTTTGCCACATTGATGACATGTTAGCATTGCACCGCTTCAGATCTTGCACAAACATGTTAAAAATTGAAGAAATTTGCATTGATAAAGCACTTCTAGAAAATTAGAATTATCTTCATCCCTAAGCAAGTTGGATGGTAAGTAGAGGGACAAGTTTCACAGTTGATTAAGGCTTATTTATCAGCACAGAAGACACAAGTATCATCATGGCAATAAGCTTCAATTTTACCATTTTTACTTGCATATATGATAAAAAAAAATTCTAGAAACAATCAGAATGATGAAAATTAATAAAATATAGCAATAAAACTTATGTTTCTGCATATATGTTTAATAACTTATAAATAAATGAACGAGTTTCGAGTATATAAATTGAATCGGGAATGAATATGTTGAAACTGTGAATAAGTTGAGATTTGTATTTGAACAATCAAGTCATGCTACCAACAAATCAGACAACATGAAAATAAATGTGGAGAATCAAAGTGATAGATGTTGACATTGAATTTTGTTCAACAATTGATAATTTTTTAAAATTTTAATTAAATTCGTTATTACATTTAAGCAAATTTTGATAATTTTAGTAATTTTACTTTTTTTTTTTGATAGTTTTAGCAATTTTATTCTAAAACTGATTTTTAATTTTAATTTTATTGTTGAAGAAAATGGAAAAAGAAAAACAAATTGTATTTGAATGAATTTGCTCTCTCTAATAATTAAAAGATTAGAACTAACTAATTAGGTCTGCAATTCTAAATATTATATACTTATGGATGTATTTTTAATTTTTTGATATGAGATTATTATCTCAACATCCAGTAGAGTTTGTTTCATCTGTGATTTCTTTATTTGAAATGCGAAACTTGGTTGTTGGTTTATGAATGATGAAACATGGTTTGTTGGTTGAAATATTGGTAAGCTGTATATAAAATTCGGGTGTGTTGGATTTTATTGGTTTTATGGTACCCTCAATTTGAAAAAATGAACTTTGTTTAGGCTTTTGATTTTGTGTACATTGGTTCTATTCTAGGAGTCTTAATTCCTACTACCAGTTTTTCATGCCATTTGAAAGTTTCAAAATTTTCAGTTTGGATTGTTACGCGTTCTTTATTCCCCTGTCCTATTGTTTTTCAATTATGTTTGCCGTTTATGTTTCATTGGAATTAATTTAAGTATGTTGGATTTTGTTTTCTCCCTTATTGACATATAATTGAATTATTATTTAATTTTTAGAAAGAAAGAAAATAAATTTTTATAATATTAATTATATAATACAAACATATTTTGAAATTAACTAAGCAATTAACCTAGCCATATTAGGATCACTTTATTTGAAATTACTTTGACAATCAAATCTTGAATCCACCTTTTTATATAAAATAATTTTTTATTATTTATTATAATAATTATCATAATTATTCTAATAAATATTATTTGGTATTATTATTTGGTTTACTTTTAATAAGGACTTGGACGTGGAGCAGTGGTATTGAAGTTAGAGGATCAAAATAAAAATTCAAGGCTTAATCTTGTAGTTTTATTTATTTTATTAGAATTTTTATTTATTTATCTTCCCTTTTTGTAATTATAAATTAACATATTACATTTGTATTCCTTTATTTTTTAATTAATAAATTTTATTTTTTTATATACTAATTTATTATATTTATTCATTTACTTTTACTTATTCTTATTTGTAAAATTATTGTGTCAAATAATCAAACCCAAATTAAAATTAAAATTCATTTCTTTTAGTTTTTTTTTTGTAAATCTTGGGCTTCAAGAATCAATGAACGCACTCGAGCATCTAACTAGGTTGACACATTCTTAGTGACATTTTCATCTTCAAGAGCTCAAATTATTATTAAAGGAAAAAAGAATAAAAATCTGAATACAACTCAAAGGCTAGTGAAGCTTTAAAAAGTATGAAAGCTAGACAAGCCTAAAAGTTTCTCTTCTACTAATATCATTATAAATCAAACTATCACAAAATTCTGGATAAGTATGCCGCCAATTGAAATTGGAATTCATTCTGCCATGACTAGCTAAATGGTCAGCAATGATGTTACCCTCTCTACAGACATGAATCATTATCACTTATATAGAAGATAATAGTTCTAAGCAGCCCATCCATTACACTTTCAGATTCCATGGAACCAAGATCAATTTAGCTTTGAAAATCAAGACCACCTAAAGGAGTCACACTCCACCCACACTTGATGTCAACCTTTATCCTAGGTTGTTTTAATGGTGAAAATTACAACATGTAACTTAGCCTGAAAAGCCAAATCATTACATGTACCAAAAACAAAGCATCTATACGGGAATCCTCTAGTATTGTGAAAGATCCCTCCAGCGCCTAAAAAGTTGGTACTCGAAGAGAACGGACCATTCGTGTAATTTTAATCTAATTAGGAGGAGGGTGTTGCCAAACAATAGAAATGATGCGAGGTGTACGACTCGATCTACCTTCAATATTAAGAGAACGCAACACATATAACTCCTTTAACGAGTTGTGCATATGTCTAATTTTAAAGAATTTTTCTTCAACAATTACTATCAGACAAGTCTCAAAACAACATGGATGCTAGGCTTCAAATCATCAAAAATCGATGCGTTCCTAGTCTTTATGGCCCAAATAATAGAGATGATTATTGTTCACCAAAGCACTTGGATTTGTGAGCTGAATTGAACAACAAAGGCCCTGTTTAGTAGCGTTTTGAGGGAGTTGTGCCGGCCAAATTCAACTTCAAACAAAGCAAAAAATCCATGCCAAATTTCTTGTGCAAACTGATAATGAACAAAAAGGTGAAGTATAGTTTCCCCATCACACTCATACAACTGACAACGGGAAGGAAATAGCATACCTGCTCGAGAAAGCATGTTTTCTATTGCAAGTTTCCCCATGTAAGCTTTCCAAGCTATCCATGATCTAGAAGGAGGAATGAACATTGTCCAAAGTTGTTTGTCATCTAGATTTTCCATCCCTTAACAACGAGTATGATTATAAAATTTTTTAGAGTTGTGTACACCATCCGTGGCTGCTGTCCATATGCATCGTTCCTGGCCATTACGTAACAATGGTACACATTCTAAGAGAGTGGAGAGAGTCGGGATGCAACTATTAAGTACCAAGGGATCCTTCAGCAACCCGATTCCCGAAAATCTTTAATAGTATGAGGTAGATCATGAGCTTCAATACGTAGTTATTTAGCCACAGTTGAACAAATCCATTTCTCGTACCAAAAGTTAATGTAGCTTTCATCACTAACTAACCACAAATGATTCATCCACAGCTTATGATAGCAATATATGATGGAATGCCAAATATATGAGGTGAAGCAAAAATGGTTCGATGTATCTCTAGTTGTAAGATATTTGTTTTTGAAGAAATCATAATGGAAAGATTTTTCTAATATGATTCTCAATGTGATGTGACTTAGCATTGTTGAATTAAGAGCAAAGAGACTTTTAATACCAACCCATCCTTCAAAAATAGGCAAGCAACATTGTGACCATGAGAGCATCACTAACTTTCTTTTGATAGTTGAATTGGACCATAGGAAATTCCGAATATGCTTCTCTAAATATCTAACAAGGTTGGCAAGCCATTTATACACACTGAAAGAATGAAGCAAGAAACCCATAATAACTGAGTTAATCAAAGTTTCCCTTATTGCATGTGAAAGTGCCTCCCCCTTCCATTTCGAAAAATTAGCTAAGATCTTGTCCACAACTGATTAAAGATGCACTCATTTAGGCGTCCTTACAAAGAGAGGAATGCCTTGAAGGGAAACGTGAGTTATGCAACGGAAGCCCATAAAACACCGAGTTTTAAAATTTTCCAAGTTGAAACCTTTTTGTTTAAACATTTTAAACAAATATGTTCATATGCTTGTATCAAACTCTTTAATAAAAACATTTGAACATTATAAATCTTTTGTTAAAACACTTTTAACACATTAGTTCACATGCATGTATCAAACTCTTTGATAAAAACATTTGAACATTAGGACCACATTTAACCCATCAACTTAATCTACCAATTTTGTGCAAAACACAATGACACAAAGCATATAGAATAAATGTATCAAATACCTTTCTCCTAGCTTTATTGAGCTTCCTAAGTGTGAAGCTTCTAGCTATCTCACACACC
The DNA here is from genome assembly GCA_948294925.1 of Codiaeum variegatum. NCBI lineage: Eukaryota > Viridiplantae > Streptophyta > Magnoliopsida > Malpighiales > Euphorbiaceae > Codiaeum > Codiaeum variegatum. The sequence continues at coordinate 6,765 of CAOJBK011899437.1, forward strand.
AAGCTTGAGCAAGCTTGAGATCCCCTTCACTTGATGCAAGACTTGATCCCTTAAACTCTCTTGGTTTCCCTTTAGCTTTGGTTCAAGTCTTAACTCCAAGTTAAGGAACTAGCTAGTGAGTGTGTCAAATCCTTGGACTCTAATAGCAAAGGTAAATTCCTAACACTATGAGTTAGGAACTCTTAAACACTTTAAAAGCTCTCAACTTCACAATCTAGAAATTTCCTGCACTAATGACTTAATTACTTAGGCAAAACAATTTTGCCTTTTATATGTAGAGCTCTTTCACTAACTAGATGAGTCACCAATCTCCTCCACTAACTAGGACACTTGTCATGACTTAGTGAATTGCATGAAAACACTTGTTATGACAAAACTTAAATGGAGTGTGAGTTGGCATCATCTTTTAAGTTAGTGGAAAAATTCTGCATTATTAGTTATCACATAACTAATTACCTTGCTTAAATCCAAGTCTATTTTCAATTTAATCCTTCATGTTTTTTATCTCATCAAAATTGACTAAATTGAAATAAACTCTTTTGAAATGAACTTCAAGATATGCTAGGATCTTTGTGAATTTAATCATAAGTTCAATTCAATTATATTTAATAGTTAATTGAGCATTTTAATTGGATATTAATTATAATATCTTTACACAATACTTGTTCAATACTTTTCGGTATATAACTCACTAGGTTCATGTCCTAAATAGCAATGAGATAGGAAAGCACTTTTCCTTTATCTATGCATAGAATCACATTTAATATATAGTCTCGTAAGTCTTGAGTGACGTCTAGTATAACATATCGTGACTACCTAAATAGGAATGAATATTGATGATCAAGTCAATGAATATATAAACATGGACCAATGATCATAGTTACCATGCACTTGAGTCCCTTCATTATGGATTCCCGATCTTAGCTAGAGTCATGGATTCGTCAAACTCTATATGCTTTGATCATATGACTACTTTTAAGTTCTAGTCCTCAGTATTCTCGATTCCTACTAGAACCACTTTCTAATGAATCTTTTTCACCTTGGCCAAGGATTTCATATCAAGGAGAACTAGAAGTCATAGGATCCTTACTTGTTTACCCAAGTTAATGAATTCTTTCTTAGAGAACATTTATCTCAATACATCACTAAGTACAACCACCACATGCCATATACCTTTGTGTGGTTAGTAGAAGTATGTAAGCAGTAACAAACTGCACCCACCAATATATTAGATAAATTCCACCTCAAGTTAGAAGACTATATGCACAACTATGACCTAGACGATTAAATATTAATTGTGGTAAAACCCATGTATTCATCGTCTAACGTCACTAGTTCAACTTACTCATCACATGAGAGTTCACATGTTGTCACGACATCACATGTTTGTAGCATGAGACTCACTACCTCCATTACCATAACTATCACATACTTACAATGGAAGACAATAGCGGTGATGGTCTTCCGAATTATCGATGTCCCAATCGATAATTCTATAACCATGAACAAGTTTTATATCATTACGATAACGAAAACCTATTACTCATATTCTTAACTTCTTAAGAATAGATTCTCACATAAAATGCTAATGGAACATGTATAAATTATAATAAATGTGAGATTCATTTAAATAAAATATATATTTTATTGCCATTGGGACTCAATTTTTACATTTACAATGAGCTCTAGGGCATACAAGTCTAGCATGCCTAAGTACTGAAATGGTAAGGATCCTAAATGCATACGCGAAGCTGCTCTTAATTCATCATGTCTTTTAAAGGCAATATTCCTCCCCATAAAGATGCTCAATTTCTCTAAGGTAACCAATTGGCCTGAAATCATGCCGTAATCTGCAAAAAAAACTCATAAGCATGTTAATATTTCTCTTAGTTTCCTTATAGAATATAAGAATATCATCCATATAAAGTAAGTGAGCAAGAAAGATGTGATTCCCATCCGTCATAAGCTTCAGTTTGCTTGCCGAAACCAACTGGCTAATTTTCCTGCTAAGGTAATCTTTAGCAAGGAAAAAGAAAAGCGGAGATGGACTCTCCTAGAACAAGAAAAGTATCCACACATGTCACCATTACGAGCAATGGACAACTTTATAGACTGAAATATAGAAGTAATCCAACTGCCAAATATGCTAGAAAAGCCAAAGGCATCTAAAACAGCCAAGAGAAACTTCTAACTCGTAGTATCAAAGGCCTTTGTAATGTCGATTTTAAGGTCCATATTACCTCCGAAGCTCCTTTTATTAAGCAAACTTCTTAAAGTTGAATGGCACAATATTATAATTAAATATTTTTAAAATGCCATAGTCCAAATGGTATATCTGAAAAGAGATCGTACCCTATGAGATAAGGTATATTTAATGATGAACTATACATGTTTGCAAATTTCTTTATTGAGATTATCAAGTGAGGAAACTACCTACACCTTTAATAGAATTTCATCCTAACCTATTTCTATTTATCCATGTGAGATATGGTAAAATAACAAGTCTTAAGTCTGTTAAGATTTTGAGTGTTGATCTCACATTAAAAGCTAAGAGACAAGACAATTGGATGGAAAATCTATTAAAGAAAGGTTTGTTGGATATCCTAAAGGAAGTTTAGGATTCTACCATTATATCCCATAGGCAAATAAGTATTGTTAGCTAGGATGTCTTTTCTTAAGAAACTCTAAAAAAATGGCAAAGAAAAGGAATAAAATATAGAATGAGCTGTCATAAAAAGAGATCCACCAAAATGGTCAAATAATATTGATTAACCCCGTGAATAATTTTTAGTTAATGATGTATCCACACAAAATGACCTTGAAGGGTTAGTAGTATATCTCACCTTTCGAAGAGATACATATTTCTTCATATGAATGTACAAGAGTTATTCATTCATGAAGAAGTTGATTAAGATGTTGATCCTATTAGAATTGAGGAAACTATATGAGATATAGATTCTTCAAAATAGTAAAAGCTGTGAAATTTAAATGGATTCCGCGATAAACCAAGTCTATAAATTTGTAAATCCACCCAAGGGGTGATACCCATAGGATAAAAGGGATTTCAAGTGAGAGATTGGCGTAGATGGAAACGTGTAACATTCAAAGCAAACCTTATAGAAAAATGTTTTACTATGGAAAAAATGTTTTCCATTATGCAACCTCCTTTTCAAAAGTTATGCTTAGATCCATTATAATTTTATTAGTGATTACCACACACTATGATTATGAGACTTGACATCAGATGTCAATATCGCTTTTCTTGATGGAAACATTAAGATAACATTTCCATGGAACCATCTAAAGGTTTAGAACTTAAAAAAAATTTTAAAGTGTGCAAGAAGTTGAAAAATAAAATTGAGCCATTGCTCAGGCAAAGGAACTTAGGTCTCACTGAAAATCCAAACACAAAGAAAGACAATATCATTTATTCAGACAAGGTCATTAGGAGAATCAAGGAAGAAACTAGTGTAAGCTGATAACACAACATATCCATTGACTAAAGCTATAAGTCAACCAACAGTTAGACTTTCATCTTCAAAAGACGAGTCTTAGATACTGAACTGATTGGCTCTAGATTAACTCTAGAGCAAGTGGAAGATTGTTAGCAGTATATGCCCTATAGCTTATACTTATCATATGAATGTAAATTAAAAACCCAACTGGCTCTAGTATATATGTTCTTTAAATAAAATGTTCCTTATATCTAATGTATATATGTCCCTTGAGAATATGAGTAACAGATTTCCCTTTATCAAATACATTAAAGGTTGTTCATGGTCAGAGAATTATTGATAAGGACGTCATTAGTCCGGAAGACCATCATCTCTGTTATCATCCATGATAAGTATGGGATACTTATTGATATGGAGATAGGGAGTCTCATGCTACAAACATGTGATGTTGTGACAACATATGAGTATACTCATTGGATGAGTAAGTTGAACAGTGACGTTAGATGATGGATACATGGGTCATTATCAACTAGTCTATATTTCTTACATATTAGTGACATGTTATCTAACATATTGATGCTTATAGTTTGTTATTGCTTACATACCGATGCTAGTCATTGATGCGCTGAAAGGTAACACCAGATGTTTTAAATTTATAAATGCTCGATGACTAATTCTACCCTGGCTTTAGGCAAGTGAACCTATCATTTGTGTAGTATAGCAGTAACGAAGTCGATCCATAGAGACATTGATGCAAGTACCAGCTCAAACTTAAACTATTATCTAGTTCACAATTAAGAGTGATTAAGAACTAAAAATTAAAATCCTAATTACTAACTACTCCCTAATTGGATAGATTTAAGAACTTATAAGACTAAGGATGAAATAAATATGAAATAGAGCATCTACCTAGACTTCGACTCGTATTTTATTATATTGAATGGATAACTGACAACTCAATGAAAACTCAAGGCAATTAACAAGTGGATTTTCACACAAAAGGTAAGCTTGAATCTTTCTCAAGTAGAAAAATCCTAATTCCTAAGTAAAGATTGAGAATCTCTTCTCACAGCCAATAAAGTAAGAACAATATTAAAACCAAGTGAAAAAGAATATAAATCCTAGGAGTCCATACTTCTATCTCTAGTAAGCATAGCAAACCTAATTGATTTTGAGTGTTCCAAAACCTAACTTTCTATCTCTAGCAAAGAATAGGCAACAACACTCATCCATAAAAGCATGCAATTGAAGATGAAAAGTGCAACAATATAAATCAAAATCAATACTTGAATAAAACCCTAAATATTCATTGAGGAAAATAGTCAATCAATCCATA
>CAOJBK011900222.1:0-10455 GCA_948294925.1 Codiaeum variegatum
TAACATGGATAATGATAAAACATAGGCATGATCACGGAGTTAAGGACTCAATTCCTAGCCATAAGGAATAAGTAAGGGTTATTAATCAAATTACAAGCATTCAAAAATACAATAGTTTTCATACTCCCACTACGCATCTTGATGGGTTGAACATTTCTCTTACTTGTGTATCTCCATAACTCTTGTGTACATAAAGTATCTTGGCATACCAAGGCGAGATTACAAAATAAGATAGCTCACAAGCTCAATGAATTTGAAATCCTAATATAGTAATTAACATATAATTACAAACCCTTTATATAATAAAAGAATATTACATGCCCCATAAAGTCATTTGTTAAGTTAAAAGTCCATGATCATCCATTGATGGCAAGACCAACACATGACAACAATATATAACTCTTATACATTAGGTATTTATTTAGGAATTTCAACCTTTTTGGAACTCTTCCAAACTTTGAATATCACATATTCATTCCTTTGAAGTCCAAATATGCTTATTAGAGACATAGGACAATGGCCCAATAGCATCCCAAACTCTTTGAGATAAGTAACTTAGGATTAAAAGATTGAAATTGAAATCCCAAAATACTGTGACTTCCCGGGCTAGACTCATGAGCATGAGCATAGGCTTTGAAGTGAAATTCCAAAGTTTAGTATTTCATGTACTAATCACAGCTATCTTTATGGGCATGAAAGGAAGTTGTGACCATATGAAAACCTACTGCCAAAACAATTATAACCTTTTGTTCACATCACGTGCTTACTTCACAAGTGTGAGCAAAAGCTACGAGTGAACATGCCAAGAAATAGAACCCTATGTTCACCTCTTAGGCTTCATTCATAGGCATGAATGAAGCTGTGAGAGAGCAAAAGGATTCCATCTCAAGACAGATTCATGCCATTGCTTCACAGGCACAATTCACAGTTGTAAACTTAGCATGTGAATGCAAATTCCTGCATGTTTTTAATATTTTTGCATCTAACAAACACATCAACAAAACCATGATTTTGTATAAAAATTGGGTGGCTCTAATACCACTTGAAGGAAAAATCATGAGTCCTGCAGCAGAAGCAAAAATCGAGAATATGAAAGATTCAATTTTTGGTTTTTAAAACTTTTGTAAAACACGTTCTATGTTAAAAATCTTTAAACATAGATGGTTTAATTATTTATCAAACTTTTTGATAAATGTCTAAACCTAAATCAGGACCCATAATTTTAATCAAGGATACTTTAGCCAATTATTATGTAAAACACAATTGTCACTAAGAAGGGATTAGAAGTATGAAATACCTTAACTCCCTCATTCGTTAAGCTCCTTAAGTGTGAAGCCTCTATCTCGATTCACACCAAAGCTTTCCCAAGTCTCAATCTCATTTCCTCTTTAAGAAACTCGAACCAACTCTCTTTGGTTACCCAAGCTTTTGGTTCTCACATCTCTACTTGAAAACTTGAGATTGGGGATTGGTTTTGGACTTTGAGCTCTCCACAGACTCCTTTCTCAAGGAATAGAAGAAGAATTTATGGTTGAAGAAATCTTCTTCAAAAATAAACTCCTTCTCACTATTTGTTATGAATTTTGGAAAGATAGAACATGTTTTACAAAAATTTTGTAAAGCATGTTCTATCTTTTTAAAAATAAACTCCCTCTCACTATAAACTCTTCCTTATTTCTCTAAGTTAATGAATCCTATCTTAGAGATCACTTATTTTAGTATATCACTGATTATGGCCACCTCATGCCATAAACCAAGACTTTGATAACATCGATTTGTAAGAAATAACAAACCATAGTCACCAATGTGCTAGATAACATGTCACCTCAAGTCTAAGGATTATATGAATAATTATGATCTAGATGATAAGATATTGACTAGTGGATAAAACCCATGTATCTATCATTTAATGTCACTGTTTGACTTACTCATCACATGACTATGTCCACGTATTGTCACGACATCACATGTCTGTGGCATGAGACTCACTACCTCCATACCAATAAGTATATCATACTTGTCATGGATCACAATAGAGATGACGGTCTTCCGGATTAATAATGTTCCTTATAATCGTGAACTTGCTTTAAAGTCTATGGCCAAAAGAATCTTTCTCTATATTCCCAAACTCTTTGAGAATAAATTCTCTCACATAAGACTTAATGAACATAAATACATTAATCACTAAAATGAATGCAATCATTAAACGAAACATATGTATTAAATGCCATTATGGCATTAAGATTATAAATTTATATACAATGTACATGCTCTAGGCCATACAACCTTAATAATTCAGTCACTTAATAAAGGTCTAGGGGATTGGGTAAATATCCTTTTTTGAGTTAGCTTCTAAGAGCTGTAAAAGGGATTTCTCTAGTCCATTAAAATAAAGCTGTTTAGTGAAAATCTTAAGGTGTGATCCTTAAGGACTGGATGTAGGTCTTATTACCAAACTAGGATAAAATCACGATGCCTCTTGTGTTTTAACTTTGTTATTTCTCATTATACTTTTTCTCATCTAATAGTATATTCTATAATAAAATTTTCATTTAAAAGCTTATGTGCATCAAAGTATCTCATTTATTTTTAGAAAGCATCAAGTTGAAAATGATTAGCTGCGTTACTTCTAATAGTTTAACAGGCAAACTGCTGATGATATCTTTAAAGTGCTTCTAAGCATGGTGAGATAACAGTGCACTCAGTTTTAGTTATTCATCAGATGCAATTGAATCCAATATTTCTAAACTGCATCTAAAGTGATCATTTCATACTTAGCTACAAAAAACTATTTTCACACATTTGATCACTTAAAAAAAACATTAAAAGTTGAAAAAGAAAAGGAAAAGAAAATTTTTGGGTCATCTAATTCATCCCCCCCTAAATGCCTGACTGAACTATCATTCCACTTGCATGTAAGGTGATTTGCATGTGCATGAACCTTTCTTGTGATTCAAGTTGTATTTCTATATAAATAGGGCCCTCTGAGCACTATTTTTAAAGACTTTTATGCTCTAAGCCTCTGTTAAATTTTACACTCAAACGTCTTTATGATATCGAACCTTTCCTCAAGGTTACTCCTAAATTCCACTATAAAAAGCTATGAAGACCCGTTTCGGCCTCATCAAACTGTCTGAACCACTAGTCCCCCATCATCACAAGCAAATGGTAAATTTTGAATGGTAACATTTTGAGTTTATTTCATTTTTTATTACCCTAAAAACTGACTTAGGATGTCATTATCAAATCCATTTTTCTTAATTAAATATGAAATAATTAAGGACCTATTTTGTAACTTGATTTTTTATAAAATCTATTGGCTTTTGAACCAAACAACCAAACTTTTTTCAAACATTCCCCCACACTTCGCTAGAAGGGAGAACATCATGAGGCTTGATTTCCATTCAAAAGGATACATTGGCAAGATTGTTCTAAAGGCTCCAACTCATAAACTTAATTTTCTTTTATTTTTCCTTTACTATTTCCTTTTGCTTTTATTTCATTTTTTGTGTTTGTTTTATTTTAAATTCATATTTGTTGTATTTTCAATCTGTGTTACAATTATCTGTTTATTATTTATTTTATTGGCAATTGAGGTGATCCCTTCTTAGTATGCAATTGCTAATGGAGGGATCAATCTGATCTATTTCCTAGCATGCCTATTATTAGTGGAATAGATTTGCCCATTCGATCTATTTTATTATTATTCTGTTATTGTTATATTATGTGCATATTTTTGGGACATGTGTGCCCTTCCTATGCCATAGGGCTAGAGGTGGGATCCCTTCGCTTGTCTTTTTTATCTGTATTTATTTTTCTTTAGTTATTTTGCTATTATTTTCCTGTTTCCTTACTATTTAGGGACAGGTGCTCTCTCTAATACTAATTTGGCTAGAAGAGAGACTCCTATTTATTTATTTTCTTTGTTTTACCATTTTACTTTATTTTCATCATTTTTTATATTTTGTCATTACATTTTCTCACCAATCATTATCTAAATTTACTTGTTCATGCATTATTCAATACCTATTCATGCAAGCATAAAATCCGAATTTAAAACCAAATATGAAAATTTTTAGCCAAAAGATAGAAAAATTCACATTTTCCTAAATGATTTAAATCCAAACTCATTGTCTTCGAATCTAACTTTGGTTAAGACCTAGTTTTTCCATTGGCTTCAAATTTAATTTTTATGGGGTTAAATAATTGGTTTCTTAATCACCTATAAAACTCTCACTTTATAAAGATTAAGTGGAGACTCACAATCACACTTTGCACATACACTAGAATGGAACTTGTGGGTCTTCTCGAAACGAGGGTAGTTTCCTTAAACATTAAAAATTGCAATCTGCCTAAGGAGGGTGGTTTCCTTGAGCACCAAAAATCTCAAGGCATGCGTTGAGGCATTCGGTCCTGAGCCTCAAAGCAATAAAAAGACTTTTGCATAGGGCTCTTTGAAGATGCTTGGAATCATTCCTGAAGTGATCACCCACATGTTGAATGTGGACCCAACCTTCAAACTAATTAAGTACAAGTATAAATTCTTTGAGATAAAAAAGCAAGCCATAATAGATGGAGTGAGAAAGTTGATGGATGCATGGTTTATTATAGAGGTTTAGTACGCGAAGTGGCTAATGAACATCGTATTGGTGAAAAAGGCAAATGGAAGCTATAACATGTGTGTGGATTTCACTGATCCTAATAAGGATTTTCCAGAGGATTCCTATCCACTCTCGATGATAAATAAATTGGTGTATTCAATAGCCAGTTACAAATAACTCTCCTCCTTAGATGCTAAACAAGGCTACCCTCTACAAAAGACCTTATACAAACCAAAGGCCTTAGGAAGAATGTTATGCTGGTTCATAGAGCTAAGGTAATATAGTTTGCAATACCACCAATGAGAAGCTCTCAAGACAAAGGTGGATTTTGTCTCAGAGTGTTCATTCTCAGAGTAAAGTGAGGCAGAGGCTTCAAAACAAAAAAGAAAAAAAAGTGATAGACTAAACAAATGTGGGAGTTCTATGCAGATGGAGCTAGTGCACAAAATGCTAGTGGGATTGGAATAATCCTCATAAGTAGCATAAGAGTTCTCTTATAGTGCACACTAAAGCTGCACTTTCTAACCATTAATGACAGAGCTGAATATGAATCTTTAGTGAAAAAGGCTTTGATTAGTAGATTTCCCAATGGTGGAAAGATTGTGCATTTGCAATGACTCATAGTTGGTGCACAGACATGTTGATGAGATGTTCGCAATAAGGGATGAGAAACCAAGCAACAAATTCAGAATATAGAGGAAACAAGCATGAAGGTGGACTATAAAAAGGTCCTAAGACTCTAAAATTGTAAAGCCCATAACCTAAGAAAAATAATAGTATCAACCCTTTAAGGTACCGAGACAGAGTCTTTATGAGGTCTCTTATAGCTGCAAGTATTATAAAGGAAGGCGGAGAAGTATTGGAAGTGGAAATGGAAGAGCCATGCTGGATGGACCCAATTAAGGCCTACCTAGAGAAAGGAGAATTGCCACAAGATCTAAAGGAAGAGAAGAATGTCAAATGGTATAGCTATTATTTCGCACTCCATCACAACACTTTATATAAGAGGGCATTTTCACTTCTTTGGCTAAAGTGCCTTAGACTAAGAAAAGGGAGTATGTCCTATGAGAGGTCCATGAAGGATCATGCGGGATGCATATAGGAGGTAAAACATAAGTACCCACATTGTTGTCCCAACAATGAACACTAAGAGAGAGAGAGAGAGAGAGAGAGAGAGAGAGAGAGAGAGGAGGGGGAATTGGTGTTCTGAAACTTTTCTTAGGTTTTTCAATCAAAGTTACAATTTTTAACTTTTTAAAACTCATTTCAAGTGAAAGTAAGTAAGATCACAATGTTAAAGTTTAAAGAACTTTGAGTTTATAAAAAAGTTAGTTTCAAATAACCAATAAAAAATTAAAAATAAAGCAATATAAATATAACACTAAATAAAAGAGAAAGAGAAGAGATTGCTCAATTTTTATAGTGTTTCGGAGACTCCTTCTCCACTACCATCAACTAAAGCCTTTAAGCTTTCAGTTCTCCAGGATTTTGCCCAGTTATAACAATGGAGTTTTGAACTCCAATTACAAGAGTTTTTAAGTGATTACAAGAAATACAAGTTAAAAGACTTGATTTTAAAGCTAGATTAATGATTTTCAATAAGGAATCCTAGCTAAAGTTTTCTTATACTCATAAAGTTACAATAAAGGTTCAATCGTTTAAGAAAAATGAGTATGAGCAATATAGGCTAAGAACTCAAGAGTAAATGTTTTCACAAGCAATGGAATAGTTCTTGAAGTATTTTAACTTTAATTTTGAAGTTGCTTTATATACCTTAGCCTTCTTGAAGTCAAAATGGTGCCCTTAACATTCAAAAACTATAGATTGCATCATCACCAACAGATAAAAAAAACTGTTAGACATCACCATACGGGTGTATAGACCATCCACCATACGAGCGTTAATGTTAGGCGAGTTTGAAATAAATATAGCCGTTGGAGTCAATATGGGCGTATGGTGCTCTGTCTATACGGGCGTATGAAATTTGCCTTAAATTTTAATTCCTCTCTGTACTACCATATGGGCATATAGACTTTGCTCTATACGATCATAAAAAAAAGACCATACGGCAGTATGGATGGTCTCCATATGGGCGTATGCTTATTTTCACTACATTATAAATGGCTTACAAAAGCCAAAATTTCAAGTGGTGCAAAAATAATACTACTTTGGATATGATAATTTTAGTCTAATGTGACATCATATGTAAAAATGTTGCAATAAATGTAATAAGTAATTATTAACCATACCCCAAGGAAACACTTTAACAAAGTATTGTATTGTTTGACACCAAATACAACATTTTAATAATAATGTTGCAATTTAGTCAATTAAAAAATGTTACCCTAGGAAAAATTAGTACCACCTAAAATTTACTTTTTCCCCTCGAATGTGTTTTGGCTAAAATTTTTCCTACCTAAACACTTAATAACTTTTTTTTCCATTTATTTTTCTTTCTAAGGCTAAACACTTTAACACTTTTATAAAAAAAAAAACCTTGAGCCAACCCTTACAGCTAACCTCTTTATGAACCCTAAATTCCTAATTCATATTCTAATTTAGTTTTTTCTTTCTAGTTCTCTAATCCTATGTTCACATTTTCTCATTTTCCAAAGGAGTCATGATCATATTCAAGAGGAAAAGTTACCATTGCTGGAGAAGTAAGATCTCTCGTTTCCTTTTTCTTTTTCTTTTTTTTTTTAAATCTAATTTTACAATTTTAATTTCAATTTCTTTCTCCAAGCACCAACTCCGATGAAATAATAGTTACAAGAATTACAAAAACAACGAGGAAAGAAAGTCAAATTTGAAGATATTATATCCTCAATAAAACATCTTCTCAATGATTTCCCCCTTCAACCTCTTGTTCTCTGCGAAAATCATTAAGCTTTTTCCCGGTTGCGTGAATTTTTTAAATATTTTAATAATTTCTAATGTTATTTCAGTAACAATAATGAGTAAAGAAAGTTAAATTCGAAGATGTTATATCCTCAATAAAACATTTGTTTTAGGTCTTGTGTAATTTTTGGTCATTACTTAGTATAATGTAGGTTCTAGTGCATTTCATTTGTAGCTTAATTAATTGAAATGATCTTGTGTAAAATAAAGTGGTTTTGCTTTAGTTCTTGTATAATTTTTTGTGAAATTTGAGTTTGAAGTAACTAAAATATGATAAAGAATGATATTGTTTGTATGGATTTGTCTCTGTGAATGCAACAGAATCTATCTTTCAGAATTGTTAAACTAACTGTCAAGAGACTAGAGAAGGTTTCAATGTCTTGTAGAGGTCTTGAGAGGCCATTGAAAAGATGGATATTTCTACTTAAAGAAGTTGAGAAATTACTGCCATCTTCATCTAAGGATAAATAGAAGACCCTTGAACAACACATTTTTCTAGATGAAAGGAAGGAAAATCTAAAAAAAAAAAAGACTATGGTGAGTTATTACATTTTTTTTGTATATTTCTAAATGTTGTAAATCCCTCTTTTATTATTGAATTATATTAGTGATGTGGTAATTTTTCAAATTTTGTGTGAAGTTGTACGACAAGTTTGAATTTGAGATTAATAGGAGGCAACTGATTCCAAAAGCCAAGGTGAGTTTTGAGATAGTTTAATTGGTGAAATCATATGTATAAGTTCTGTTAGTAATTGTTTAAGTGCATTTTTTTAAGGGATAGCTACAAAAAAATACCCCGTGGTTTTATACATTTTTACTTATGAGTCTGTGGAATATTTTGTGACAAAGAGGGGGTCTGATTTTTATTTTTTAGAAATTAGGGGTCCACTGCCTCAATATCATTAGTTAATGTTTATTTAGCATAGTAACACTGACATGGCATAGTTAACATTGACGTGGCACCCACAGATAACGATAACGTGACATAGTAGTCCATTTAATTAATCCATGTGAAAAATTAGGGACCACAAAGTGTCACGTCGGTGTTGTCATATAGCTGAATGGATTAATAATTGGAACTTATAGTGTTATGCAAATGTTGATTATAGATTCCTTGTCATAATTGATTATGTCACGTTAGCTTTTACTGTGTCAAATCAATGTTTTGTTCACGTTGTCAATGCAGTGGATGATTTCTAATACTTCTAAGATTTTAGACCTCTAATTGCTAATGAAATAAAGCTTAGACCCCTTTTTGTCAAAAAAAAATTCATAGACTCATAAGTGAAAATTTGTAAAGGCACATGGTACTTTTTTGTACTTATCCATTTTTTTAATTTGCTTGCTCATTGTGAGTTTTAAGAAATTATGATTTCCTTACTATTTTAAAATGTTTGGGATATTAATAGTAGAATAATTAGAATTGGTGTGAGAGGGTAACATATCTTCCTTTCTCTCTCAATGCTTATAGCAGATTCTCATATTAATAAAATTGTTTTATAGTAGTTAAGTTAAAAGTTGGAAAAAATTAGTGATACTACCTCACCCTTGGCCCGGTTCGGTCCTAACAGGTCTAGTTGGATTTGCACCGAACCTGCACCATCCAGTCCAGTTCGAACCTAAAGCACAACCTTGACTTTTCCACTAGCGACCTTCAGGGTTCGGGATCTCACAGCAGACAGGTGTCGTAGGCCGCATAGAGAGGTACACTGTTAGAGCACCCCAACGTGCCATGTGTCCCCTTGAACAGGGTTTCCACACCATATAAATACAGACATCCATAACTTAAGTAAGGTAAGACAAACCTATCCTAAAAAAATCTCTTAATTACATTCTATTCCATTTGTGCTTCAACCTTTCACTAACTAGAGCGTCCGAGGGTTATCGCCGGACACAATGTCCGGCGCCCCTGACCAGTCTTCTTTCTGTGTAGGTCCATCCAAGCTCAACCAGAGCAGTCACATTCCAGCATGCTCAAAATCAACAAGCATTATTTGGCACCGTCTGTGGGAAACGCAGAGTTTTCCCTTCCAAACACATTCAAAAAACCTGTCACAGATCTACAACACAACCCAACCCACGAAAATGCCCGCATGGTAGAGGATATCCTTCCTCCTACTACCACTAATCCAACAGCAAACACGACCCAAACACCTCCAAACCCAAGTGCAGCTCTGGTCAATATAGCCGCCTCCCTGCAGAGCTTGCAAACTCTCATCAGCCAGCCTCAAGCCCCAAGCCCTTCCACCTTAGTTTCACAGCCTCCGCTTCAAGCAACGCCAGACCTGGTAACAGCCTTACAAGGCTTAGTTAACAACTTGGTTCTTTAATCATGCCTCTTTAAATAGTATAGAGGCCAAATCCACCAACCAGATTAGACAATACCCCACCAGCAGATCAGGGGGCGAATGTCAATATCCTAGCTGAAGTGTCAGCAGCTAGACCACCTGAGGAGAGATATCTGAATAGATCTACACCAGCAGTACAAATCAGGGAGCCAAGGAGGGAAGAGAGAGGTGCAGGGCAGCATGAAGATGATAGAGAAGCGGTAGCAGAAAGATTTGCTACCAACAGGAGAGAAGAAGCACACCCTGACAGACCCTAAAGAGGTCTAGAGCTTAGACCTGAGTACGCAAGCTAGCAGGTGAACTCAGGAGGGATGAGCAGGAGGCCTTAAGTCACCAAGGATCCAGAATGACTTTAAGGGATGAAGTTAGAAAGTATGTTGAGGAAATGGCAGGGCCAAAGCCAGACAGAAGGAGAGATTTCTCCTTACACCTTAAATCTCCATTTGCCAGGCACATCGAAGAATATCAAATGCCTGACAAATTCAAACAGCCGCGGATGGACAAGTATGATGGAAGCCAGGACCCCAAGGCTCACGTCCTAGAATACAAACATCTGGTGGAGATGCAAACCACCAAGGACGAAGTGCTCTGCCAACCCTTCAGAGGCA
>CAOJBK011900851.1:0-10731 GCA_948294925.1 Codiaeum variegatum
TGTGGATTACATACTTGGAGTGAAGAAAAGAGTTTTCTTTATCCCACTACTAATTAGAACGTGAACCTAGTAAGCCACACACCATAAAAGTTTTCCCATGGCTTGGTATTTAATCATGTTGATAATTGATTAAAGAGTTTATTTAATTATTAACTTTCATTGGGTTAGACTTGTAATTAAATTTACAAAGATCCTAGCATATTGATGTGCTTTCAGCCGCAATACCCACAAGTGCACGGGGTCGTATCAAATAATAAAATCAAAAAGCCCTGGTATCATTCTCCCAATGGACTCATTAGTTTGATCGTTCAAGCACTAACTCAATCTCCTAGTCTATTGTCTAGCTAACCATAATTGTTGGGTTTTAGAAACTAATCTTTTAACTATGGAAACTAAAAAGAAACTAACTTGCAACTAACAAAATCTAAAGAAATCAATAATCAAATCTGGAAATTCAAATTGATTAAGGCATCTACCTAGACTTCGACTCACATTACTCAAATCATATGTTCAATCAATAGATCAGTGAATATGTAGTTAATCATTAAGTGGGAATTTTCACTAGACTAGGTTTAAATCTTTCTCAAGCAATTAAACCCCTGATTTCCTACGTAATAGGAAAAGAATCTCTTCTCAATCCTATTCAATTAGAAACGGCATTAATGTTCCATTGAAAAATATCTAAAACCCTAGGAGTTGTGAATCTACCTTCGATAAACCTATTAAGTTTTTTAGTGTTCTATGTCTAAACTCCCTATCTCTAGCAAAGTTTAAATAACACAAATTAAGAACAAGCATGCAATTGCGATTGATTTATGGAAAATCAAGTATAAAAAACTAAACTTAATGAAAAACCTAAACATTCATTGAACAAACTGTTGATCAATCCATACAATCGAGTAATACTCGTCTAATCTAGGTAGATAAATAAAATTAGTTCATAATCAAATCAAAAGAATAAGAAAAAGACAAGAAATACCAGAAATCCATGGAGTTCATGAAAACTAAATGGAATTCCAGCCAAACCCTAGAAGTTCCAGCTCTAATTTCAGTTGATGATCTGTAATTCACCCTTCAAATCCGTCCTTGATCTATTTTTCTTCCATTTATGAAGACATATATCTCCCTTGGATGAAGTTAGATCGTGTTTTAATCACCAATGTTCAGTCTTCTCTCCTTCTCTTTCTTTAAAACCGGAAAACTAGCACTTAAATAAGTCTCAGAATGCTGGAACGGGTGGTTCTCATGGCTTGTGCCCGTGCCCGTGTCAGCCTTCTGTATGAGATTGCTTAGGATTGAGAGGCAAAACACTCTCACGGTCCCTGTCACAGCCCGTGACGGGGATCGTGAGAGACTACTGCTTCTCTCCCTCTATCTGGCACAGTCCAAGGCTCCTTGTCATGGTCCTTGCGGCCAGCAATGACAAGCTTATGTTCTACGTGTAGGGGAAACAGTAGGCTCCCATGGTCCTTGTCACGACCCGTGACGGAGACCGTGAGAAGCTTCTGTTTCTCACACCCTGCTTATTTTCTCACATGGTTTGCGCCCCCTCTGTCACTGCCCATGTGGTAGCCCATGACAAAGGGTCTTCGCTCCATTTTCGCGCTTTTTCTTCATCTTTCAAGCCCGAACCTTGAACTAATTCCTCTTAGCTTCAGAATTCAATTGATTTCGTAAAAATGGCTAAAACACTTAGAACAGACAAATTAAATTCAATTTAACATGTAAAATCATCAAGAATATGGGGTAAAACATTGTGTAATTTGCTAGTTATCAAACTCACCCACACTTGAACTTTTGCTTGTCCTCAAGCAAAACTAAACATACCCAATACAACTCTCACTTTTAATATGTCAAAGACTTAAGAAAATCGAGACACCAAAAAGAGTACAAATTCACTCGCATAGACACTCAGTTTTTAAGATGACTTGGGTTTTTTTTATTAAACTAAGGACATGGTTATCGAGTTTGGAATCTATGAAGGCATGTCTCATAATCTAGCTCTAAGGCAATCCAATCAACAAATTGAGCATCTAATCTCACAACATGGTTTTCAATTCAAACATTCTCGAGTTTTCTTAGGAAGTGGAAATTTTTTCAATTTAGTGCAACGTATCATGTGATTTTTCAATTCTTTTTTTTAAGGGACTCGAGTTAGCTAAACCCGTCACTAGCATTTTGACGCAAAGGTAAATTCTTTGTGGCACCAACCCCCGGTTACTCAACTAGTCACGGACTTATTTAGCCGGCTACTAGCACTATTCATGGTTTCAATCTTTTTTTTTATATTGCTTTGCGTAATATGAAACCAGAAAAATATGTTGTCATTTTTAAAGTCCCATATTTTTTTTTCGTTTCATACATTTTTTTCTCATGATTCCATTTCCCAAGAAAAACATATTGAACACTCATAAGACTAACTACTCAACCGTTAAATAAACACCTTAAAGCCATGATATAGGAACTATGACAAATGGATTCCTACTTCCAATCACTACGTTCAAATTTTAATAAAAAACTAAAGTCCTTAAGAAAACCGAAGTTTATACGAGTGAATTACAAAAGTAAATTTTGTCCAACAATTTTACAAGTCTAGAATATATTGCAAGTGAAAGCTACATCAAGCTAGGCTTAGTTTTCTAAACATATTTCATGCAATCATGCATAACAACAATAAAATCATCATACAATCATGCGTATGAGCAATAAATTACCCCTCCCCCCACCGCACACACATACACACTTAAATCACACATTTCCCTCAATGTGTGTAAAAACATGAAAAACAATAGAGGGGAAGAGATACTGCCCAATAACAGATGAATCAAGCATTCCACATATAGTATTTCAAGCTACACATTAAGGTCAGTCTTATTGTGGTTTCACAACGTAACCACAACATATTTCATAGTCATCCCAAATCATAAAATAATAAAGCAAAAAAAAAATGAAAACAAACACAAAAGTAACGAAAACTAAAAACAAAACAAACCAAAGATTTCTGTGAGAGAGAGAAAAAGAACGGCCCTAAACCATTCATCAAAAGGTGGGGCTATCAGATGCATACCTCGCCTCGTCTTCACCCTCCGTAGGGGCATCCGAGCTAGAATGTGCCTCTATCTCTGGAGATGCACTCTCGTGAGTCTCTGTCTCTCTATCATTGCTCTCAGGTAACAACTTGACGACAGTAGGTATCGGAGACGCTTCTCCAGCAACTGATGTGGGAGGTGGAGCGGTGGAAACTGGGATTACTGAAGTCTCAGATGGTTCGACAGGAGTCTTGGATGGTCTAACAGGAGTCTCGGATGTGTGTGGAGGTGATACCGATCTCTTAGGCTTTTTAAGGCCTAAGTGTTTTAATATCTTTCCCATCACCTTGCCCAACCAGCGGTGATGTTTCCTCTTGTGAGCCATCTCACCCAAAATTTCCTATTGCTACTGATAAATATCCTCCAATGACACCCTAGAAGGAGTAGAAGGTCCAACAGATGAGGCTCTAATCGGTGGAGGAGGTAGTTCAAAAGTCTCCAAAGGTGGAGTCGGAGCTCGAGGCACTAGACTTTGTGATATGTGCATCATGTTGGATATGCATTGTCGGTTAAACAGAATCATATCACCATCCTTTCTCATCATGCTCAAGTGGTTGGCCACCTTGAGCCTCATTGATAACCGAGTGATATAGCTTCCCTCATGAAGATCGTTGTCACTCTTCAACATTTTTGCTTGATTATAGAACATCTTTACCAATCATTGAATGACGTTGATGTTAATGTGCTTCGTCATTGTGTACATATAAAAGAGGTCTTTCGTAGTCACGTGTCCCCAAGAACCAGTACACGAGCAATCAACCTCTTCATCATATAATGAGCGCACCTCATGCCCATAGACTGGAATTGGGAGGTTTTTACTTTTCCTCTCTCCAAGGCTCCTCCAGCTGGAGCAAACTCCCTCTAAATATCCTCTGGTCTCTCATGTACTCTGCTTACCCAATCGGAGGATGTATTAGTAAGGGAGCCAAGGTCCTCCGGCTTATAAATGCCAAAATCAATTGCTAAATCAGCTATACTCTTTTCAAACATCTTCAACCCAAGTTGGAAGGTAATATGTCATGCCGTCAGGCTTGTTTCCTCTCGGTCCATGTCAAGAGTACACAGGAACTCCAGTGTGAGCTCCTGATCAGCCAGCTCGAGGATATCATAGAATTCTCTCCATCTAGGCTGAAATATCATCACATTAAATTCTTCCTCCTAGTCATAA
Organism: Codiaeum variegatum; assembly: GCA_948294925.1. Lineage (NCBI taxonomy): Eukaryota > Viridiplantae > Streptophyta > Magnoliopsida > Malpighiales > Euphorbiaceae > Codiaeum > Codiaeum variegatum. The sequence continues at coordinate 4,258 of CAOJBK011900851.1, forward strand.
CCCTTTATGTTGGTCTAGTCCACTGAATAAGAAGTGAACCATTTCTTTTTTCTAATAAGCTCCAACCTATCATGCTGCCATTTATGCCTGAACTTAAAATAGGGGTGGTCCGGGTTGTATGCCAATGCCTTTTTTCCCTTTTTAGCTGGTGTTTGAGTGGCCTTCCTTGAGGGTTGTTGCCTCTTTGATGGAGGGCTAGACGAAGCAGGGCGTTTGCCTACTGCTTTTGAGGAAGTGTTGGCTTTTGATGGTGCTGATGTTTTGCCCATTTTTGTAAACAAAAATCAAACAAAACCAAGCCATGCAAAACAACACCATTAATGGTTAGTGTCATAATTTAAAATTTGGCATGGTAACGGTTAGGATTAGACCACTAACAATCTTGCAATAAACACAAACTAACCACACACAAAGATAAGCCTATGAACCCCACTCAATTTCCCCACACTTAATACATTCAATGCATAGCAACCATGTTTGTCATATTGGAGAAAAAGCACTCAATGTGATGTGTGCATACAAATATGTAAACAAAGTGAGAGGGGGTCATTTTTAAGGTTAAACAGTTTCAAAATGATTGAAAAATCAAGCAAAACTTGACCCCCAAGTCATTCAGGCATTTTATCGAACACTTGGTGGCACACAATGCAAACACATAATACATGAACAATTCATACCACAACACTTTCTCAATCAATGAAATTTGACACACAAACAACATTCAAGGCATTTAAAAAAAACTATATAGGATTCAAATGATGAAATTTGACAAAACAAACAATATGAAATCCTAACAAACAATCAACAAAATGGTGTAAAATAACACCATTGAAAGAACACTACTTTAATTCATACATAAAAACATGTTTCAAGAGCAAATGTAAACAAAAACTTAAATATAAACCAAAATGTCACATAGCCCAACTAAATTAAACAAATTTTAAAACAAAAAAAATCACGAATTTAAAAGAAAAAAAATATGAAATCCTTGGAAATTTGATGAAAAGCTTGCCTTGAATGATGAAGAATTGAAGTTTAGGAGAGATTGAAATGTTTGAGAGGGAATTTTTTCAAAAATTTTTGGAGTTTAAGCATGAGTGCTCTATTTTTGGGGCTTAAAATAATTTTAAAACATTTAAAACTGCCCCATTTAAATAGTATAGAAGGATCTCCCGGTCTCGGGCACGGGCCATGCCAGTGCCCGTGAGAAGCCTCTATACTGGTTTCAAACCTTGCTACAGCTCACATGTCCATGTGGCTGAGATCATGCGCCTTTGGTTTCCAGTCGAGAGAGCTCTCACAGTCGCAGGTACGGGCTGTACTAATGCCTGTGAAAAGCTACTGGAGTGGTTTCCATAGGTGGCACAGGTTCCTTCCATCCGTGAGCCACTGCCCGTGCCGCCTTCCCCATTTGGTCTAGAGGGCTCACACGGTCCCAGGCAAGGGCCGTTCTGGTGCCCGTGAGAAGCTACTGGACTTAAAATAATTTTTTTTCATTCTGGGGGTTTTGCTTCACGGCCCCTGTCACAGCCCTTGGGGGGGGGGACTGTAACAAGCCACTGCATCAACTATCCTACTCTTTTTCATGCATATGTTTACCTTAGTTCGAGCCATGGATTTTTGGGACATTCCATGACTCGAAACACTCACCCTTTTTGGCTGAATGCAACCCATAATGCATTTAAAACCCTTCAATCAAGTGTTAAGTCTATTTTCTCTCAAGTGACTCAAAAGAAATCGACTAAAAAAATAAAACCAAATAAACTGACATGAAAGCGATGGGTTGCCTCCCACCGAGTGCTACTTTAACGTCATCTTAGCTGTATGTTAGGTGAGGTTTCCTCACCTCTAGTGCCTCCTCATGCACTCTAAGGCAAACACATTTCTAAGGACCAAAATATCCCATCTCAATCATGCCATCAAATTTCGTGTTTAAGTAATTTAAACTCGACTCTTCAATGGACTTAGGAAGCCATACCTTAGCTCTTTGCTTGAGCTTCACTTCTTGCTTCCTTTTTGAATTCTTACTTACTTCCTTCTTTGCCCCATTCTTGGGTTTCACAGCTTTAACTCCCTAAGGTTTCTTTCTCTCCAACTCCTTCTTTAGCATTTCCTTGCCCTATTTTGACAAACACTCAACACCAACATTATTGTTCAAATTTAAAATCCCCATTAAGCTTTCATTATTAACTAATGATATGAAAGAATTAACTTGCTCTCGGGGTGGTGTGTGTGTTTTAAAATCGGAAAGTTGGAAGACAATGCTTTCATCGGCAACTCTCAATGTTATTTTTTGCCTCATACACATCAATGATGGCACAGGCTGTAGCCAAGAACGGCCTACCCAGTATGAGAGAGTTGTTGATGTGTATTTTTTAAGCTGGCTTTTTCTGTTGTATATGTAATTTTACGCTCAGCTTTTACACCCACAAGTGCACAGGGTCATATTAAGTAATAAAAATCGGTAAGTCCCAGAATCGTTCTCCTAAGGAAATTTCTTTGCGATTTGTTCAACCAAACACTAATTCAGTCTCCTAATCTATTGTCTAGCCAACAATAATTGTGGATTTTCTGAACTAGAAAATTCTACTAACAAAGACTCGACAAAATTTAGAGAAATTTGCAAATCAAATTTGAAAACTAAAATAGATTTTAAAGCATCTACCTAGATTTCGACTCGTATTACTCAAATTGCATAGTAAATCAACAAACCAATGAATAAATCAATCAATCATTAAGTGGGATTTTTCATCAAGTCTAGGCTTAAATCTTTCTCAAGCAATTAGACCCCTAATTCCTAAGTAATAAGAAGGAATCTCTTCTCAATCGTATTCAATTAGAAATAGCATGAAAATCTAATGAAAAATATGTGAACCCTAGGAGTTTGTGAATCTATCTCTAGCAAACACACCAATCCTATTAAACTCTTAAGTGTTATAGGTTTAAACCATCTATCTCTAGTAAAGTTTAAACAACATGAATCAACAACAAACTAGTAATACAATTGATTTCCAGAATAATAAATCAAAAAAATAAACTTAATGAGAAATCAAAATATTCATTGAATAAACATTGATTAATCCATACAATCGAGTAACACCCTTCTAATATATGCAGAACATAAAGTTTAGTTCATAATTAAATCAAAAGAATAAGAGAGGTTTGAGAAGTTTTATAAATCCATGCAGTTCGTGATAACTTAATGGATTTCCACTCAAATATTTCTTTTTCCAGCTCCAATTCAGTGATGATGCTGTGAAAAATCCTTTAGAATCCTTCATTGACCTATTTTTCTGTCTCTCCATATCTATCTCAGCCTCCCTTTTTATGTATCTTTATGTCCTTTTATATTTAGAGTCATGTAGGACTTTATTTCCTTAAGTTTTTGCTGAAAAATAGGCTTCCAAAGGTTGGCACGTGCGGCTCCCACGGCTTTTGCCAATGCCCATGTGGCTAGATATGTGGGGATCAAGGGGCAGAAGGCTCCCACGGTCTGTGCCACTGGCCATGACACAGGCCGTGGGAAGCTACTGCCTTCCTTCCCTCTTTTCCTGTTGGCTGCCACGAGCCGTGCCACTGGCCGTGGCAGCCATCGCCTATGGACTGGGGGAGGCAGTAGGCTCCCACAGTCCCTGTCATGGGTCATGGAAGTGCCCATGGGGAGCTACTGCCTCTCCATATCTGTTCTATCTCCCACGGCCAGGTGTTGCCCTTAGCACGGGTTGTGCCAATGGCCGTGGGAGATGTTATCCACCATTTTTGCTCCGTTTTCGAGCATTTTCTTCTCCTTTCAAGCCCAGACTTCAAAATAATTCTTCCTAACCTTAGATTCCAATTTATTTCTTGAAAACACTTAAAACAAACATATCAAACTCAATTTAAAGCACAAAATCGTCAAGAAAATGAGTACAAAAATTCATAATTTGTCAATTATCAGTTGTCGACCCTGTCTTCCATCTCGACAATAAGGAAATCAATGGGAAAAAAAGTGGTTGATCTTGACCAACACATCCTCAATGATACCCTTAGGGTATATGACTGACTTATCCACTAACTAGATGCTTAGGTGTGTTGGTTTGGGCTCACCCAATCCCAAAGTCTTGAAGACTTGGTAAGGCATCACAATCACACTAGCCCCAAGATCAGCCAAAGCTCTATCAATATATAAATTCCTTAAAACACAAGGAATTGTAAAACTCCCTGGATCTTTCAACTTTTTTGGTAGTTTGCGGAGGTTGGTAGAGCTTTCCTCTGACAGTTGTACGATGGACACTTCTTTAAGATTACCCTTCTTTATAAGTAACTCCTTCAAGAACCTTGCATACTTTGGCATCTGCAAAAGAGCTTCTACCAAAGGGATATTAATATGCAGTTGCTTAAAATTTGACAAAAACTTACTGTAATCGGGGTCTGCTGCATTTTTTCTAAGCTTCTCAGGATATGGCACTCAAGGCTTGTATTTTGACCCTAGGGACTTAAGTCTATCTCATTTTTTCTCTTCAGCTCTCTCTTGCCTCCCCATCTCTTTTCCACCATCTTTCTCATGTGCCTCATTCTCTTTTTCAGCTCTATCATTCATTTGGGTTATCACACTCAGCTTTTCAATCTCTTTTATTTCTTTCCCATTCCTAAGTGTGATAGCCTTCAACTCTGCTCTAGGATTCGCCTTTGTGTTGCTGGGTAATGCACCTGGCTACCTCCCACTTAACATTTTGGGTTATCACACTCGGCATTTTATCTCTATCATTCATTTTGGTTATCACGCTCAACTTTTCAATCTCTTCTATTTCTTTCCCACTCCTAAGTGCGATTGCCTTCAACTCTGCTCTAGGATTCGCCTTTGTGTTGCTGGGTAATGCACCTAGCTACCTCTCACTTAACATTTTGGCAATTTAACCCACTTGGGTCTCAAATCTCTGTAGTAAGTCCTGGTTATTCCTGATCATGACATCATGTGCTTGAACTTTCTTGTCATTGGCTTCCATATACTCTCTCAGAATCTCTCCTAAGTCACTTTCTTTAGGTGGAGGAGTTAGTTGTTGCATAGGAGCTCTTGGCTGGAAGTAATCCTCTATTCATTATTGCTCCTCCATGAAAAATTGGGATGATTTCTCCACCCAGGGTTATATGTATTTGAATAGGGGTTGTTACCTGCCCTCTGCATATTGCCCATGTAAATGACTTGTTCCTAACCCCCACTTGAGCAGCTTGAGCCATACAAACCCAGCATGTTACACTAATATCCTTGGTGATTTCCTAAGGCCAGCATGTAAACCATCTAATGCAGTGCTTCCATTTGGGCTGACAAAGATGTAATGTCGTCTACCGAATGGATGCCTTGAGTCTTTAGCCTTGTTTGATCAGGTGGTTGGGTAACCACTAACAATAGGACTGAGACATCTCCTTAACAAGCTCCCATGCTTTCTCTGGTGTCTTTGACTCCAATGATCCTCCTCCGGATGCCAACAAAAGTTGTCGATTATTTTAGTTGAGGCCATTGGTGAAACTCTCTATAAACTGCCACAGTTCAAAACCATGATGTGGACATTTTAACAACAAGTCCTTAAACCTTTCCTAGCCTTCATAGATTAACTCCCTCTGTTATAAGAACGAGTAAATTTCTTGGAGGATCTTGGCTATCTTAGCTAGTGGAAAATACTTCTCAAGAAATGCTACTGCCAACTACTCCTAAGTTGTATAGTGCCCCGGGTGGAAAAGATTTTAGCCACTTATTTGGATTGTCCCTTAAGGAGAATGGGAACAACCTCAGCTTTATATCATCCTCCGTCACCCCATTCATCTTAAACATATCACATATCTCCACAAACACATCCAAGTGAGTGTGAGGATTTTCATGAGCCAGACCTCCATATTGACAAGAGTTTTGGATCATCTGGATGATGGCCGGCTTGATCTCGAAATTGTTGGAGTCCATAGGTGGCCTTCTAATCGGACCTCCAACATCATTTAAATCTGCCCGTGTAAATTATAGCATGGTTCGTCACACTTGAGGATCATTGTCATTCCTATTTCTATTCTCATTAGCATCTCCTACGACTCGTCTATTCCCATTTCCATCAACTCCATCTCTACCATGAGTCCCTTCCATCTCTATCTCAAGGTCAGCTACCTTCACTTCCAAAGTACCCTCTTATGTTTCTTGCATTGGTAAATTCTCAGCTTCTTCTAATTGGAGTACCTTCTTCCAGAGATAACTTTTTTTAGCTACCAACCAATCTGTTGAACCTCGAGAATATAAAGGTGCAATTGAGACAAGCTAGCTCTGATCATGAACCAACCTGAAATAAGATAGAAGAATAAAAACAAAATTAAATACCAAGAAAAGAAAAGGTTAAATCAATATCTTTGGATTTATTGCTAATGTTGATCATAATAAAACAGAACAAAGTCCCCAGCAACAGAGCTAAAAACTTGATGCGCTTTCAGCCGCAACACCCGCAAGTGCACGGGGTC
>CAOJBK011901761.1:0-13338 GCA_948294925.1 Codiaeum variegatum
AAAAGTTCTCAAAGTCTTCCACAAATATTTTCTTCCTCAAGGTCACTTTGTTGTAATTCCTCGTGCACATTGTCATTAGGCATAACATCCCATTGATATTGAGAAGCTTGTGCCTCATTCTTTTGAAATGGTTCAACATTAGCAGACATCAACTCATCAATGACATCTTCAAAAGCATCTCTAGCTGACATAGAATACAAATTCCTTGGAACAGTCTTATTGACATATAACCACTGAGGATTTTTTACATCTCTAACATAAAAGACTTGTTCAGTTTGAGATGCTAGCAGATAAGTCTAATTAGAATTCACAAATGTAAAACCCCACTTATCGACTTTGTAACCTAAAACTTTATTTTGAACATCATACCATTTACATTTGAATATGAACATTATTGCCCATAAACGAGAATCTATAGGTGTCAGTTAGCACTCTATAATATTCTTTCTCATCAGATGAATTATCTCCTCTAACTAAAACCCCACTATTTTGACACTTCAAAAAACTTTCATGGTCAATGATGTGAAACTTAAACCCATTGATGATGAAGGTATAATAATGTCGTATAGCTCCATTAGGTCCAATTGCTAAATTGTAAAGATCATCACTTATACTATCATTTTTGTGTAATATAGAAACCTAAACAATAAGTTGAAAATAATTCATTTATTAGTTATATATAATAGGAATGTTAAAGACTCATTTCCTTAATTATTTATAAGATCAATACTTACTTCCTTGTAAAACCATTTTTTAAACTGCGCTTTATGTCTTCCCATCACATTAATATCACTTTTTCCTGCTAACACAGATTTGTGTTGGCTACAATATTTAATTAATTATTATCATGTAAAAATTGATGATTTTTTATTAAATATTAAATTTTATTTGAGGAAGTAATACATACTCTATAAAATGGCCAAACTTCCTTGCAATTTTGAAGAACGTACATAAAAGACTCATTGAATTCTTGAATGCAGAAAGATAATGTCTAGAAGGCTCCTTTTATAATTCCCTTTCGATTAAATATCGAAAGATCACTTAGAACACCATATGAACGATCATCATTTTGAGGAGGATGATTAAATTTAGTCTCAACTAAATTTAAGTATCTCAAGAAAAAAATTAAAACATTAATCAACAATGTACCCCTTCTATTAAACCTTCAGGATGAGCCTTATTACGAAATACAAATTTAATGTACGCAAATACCTATTTTAGTTTAAGAAAATCACAATTAAATACTATTAAACTTAATTAAATATTTAAGGGAACAATCAAGAAGTCTACACTAAAAAATTACCTCTCAATTGGGCACATCCAATGATATTGGACATGACCAACAATTCTTGCTTCTCCAACTAAATGAATACATAAGTAAATAATGACATCAGAAAAATATGGTGGAAAAATCTTCTCTAACTTGCAAAGCTTAATTGCTATGCATTCTTCTAAATCATCCAACACCTTAGGTCTCAAAATTTTGAAACATAATTCTTGACAAAAATTCCCAACTCAATTAATGGATCACAAACATCTTTGTATAGTAAATCATTTACCACTAGAGGGAGGTTGCAGTGCAAAAATATAAGTTAATCATAATACTTCATTCCTGAAATCTTCGCTCCTTCATATTTACACATTTATAATTATTAGAAGAAAATCCATCTAGGAACTTCAAATCTTTTATAAATTTGCATAACTTCATACGCTCAACAGGAGATAAATTATAAATGGAATTAGGTTTTCTTAATGACCCATTAGCTTCATATGGATGCAAATTACTCCTTATCCCCATATCAACAAGATCATAATGAGCCTTTAATATAACCTTTGAATTATCCATTTCCATTAAGGTCCCAATCACACTATCACCAACATTTCTTTCTACATGCATAACATCAAGATTATAATGTAACAACAATGTCCTCCAATACAGTAAGTCAAAGAGAATATTCTTTTTACTCCAATTGTTGGGAGTGAGCTCATCTCACTTTCACTTCTGTCCTTTCCCAAAAGTTATTGGTTTTAAGTGATTCAGTTGGTAAAACACTTCATCCCCACTTAATGGTTGATGAGTTCTATGATCAACTTTTCCATCAAATGACTTGGCATCCTTCCTCCATCAATGATTAATTGCAAAAATTTGCGATGAGCCATAAAACCCAACTTACTCCTTAGAGAATAACATCTAAGGTTATGATGGTAGTTAGGACATGTAAATTTGCCTTTGGTAATCCAACTTGACAAGTTTTCATAAGTAGGAAAGTCATTAATGGTTCATATTACTGTTGCATGCAACTTAAAATTCTTACGTGAATTTGAGTCATATGTCAATCCCAACCTCCCATAATGTCTTCAATTCATCAATTAATGGTTATAAATACACATCAATAGTATTTCCTGAGCTAAGCAATGCCATCATAAAGTATGATTCTTCATACATAGACATGGTGGCAAATTTTATAAAACCAACACAACAGGTCGCACGCTATATGATAAGTTCACGTTAACCATCATTCGCTAACCTAAGCCTAACACTCCTAAGATCATTTGCAAATGTTGGGTGATGTTCATCAAATAATTTCCAAGCCATTGAATTTGTTGGATGCCTTAATAAGCCATCATCAACCTTTCCTTCTTTGTGCCACCTCATATCCTTTGTTATTTTCGTAGACATATACAACCTCTGTAATCTTAGTGTTATTGGGAAGTAATGCAATACTTTATTACGAATGTTTTTCCTCTTTTAGTTTGTTGAGATTCATTACCCCCATTACATGGATTTTTCCATTTAGATTCTCCATAAACATGACATTAAGTAGCATTTTCATTTTCCTTCCAGTAGAGGATACAATCATTCAGACATGCATCAATCTTCACATAGTCTAATCCTATCTGTTTAACAATCTTCTTTACATCATAATAAGAATCTGAGATCAAATCACCTTTAAGGAGAATTTCTTTGTCACTTTTAAGTAATGAGTCTATTGACTTATTAATCCACTTGTTAAGACAATTTTGATGCAATAATTTAACTATATATTATAATTTTATGAGTTGGTCATCACAGTCTGAATACAATTTCTGTTCCCCATCTTTGATAAAACTAAAAAATTTTGCAGCTTTAGGATTAGGTGTTCTATTGATCTCATCATCACAATGAGAGTTAGAAAATTGATTTATCATCCCAAAATCCATTAGGTCATTTCCTCGAGAATAAAAAAAATAGATCATGAAATTCATCATGCTCTAAATCCCGGACATCTCACGACACATTATCCTCTTCACTTAATGTATCCTCTTCTTCACCATGAAGACTCCAAAAGATGTAACCTTTGTAAAATCTATTCTTGAATATATGAGCTCATACATCTTCTCTTTCCATGAATATAGTATTTCTACATTGATTACAAGACCATTGTATTTTCTTTTTACCTCCATTAGCTTTAAAAGTTAAAAGTCCACTCAAGGAAATTGTTTACTCCATTTTAATATTCGATACTTGTCTAATCATTGATATTTAACCATTGTTTATCTAACGACATCTATATGATCGATTAGAAAGAAAGTAATCAGTAATGGTTAATTAGAAGAATTGCATTTTCATAAGTTGCTAAATTTGTATAGCAATTTATTTCATTTTTTGTGTATCATTGTTGTTATGCATATGCATCTATTTCCATTAATTAATAATTAAACATTGGAAACATGATTCATACTTAAAAAAAATTGTTACTTATGTTCCTTGATTTGATTTAATACATGACTTATGATATTATGTGTATTATATAAGTTTTGATGAGTAGGTTACTTAAAATTTGGTTCTATTTGCTACTCATATTTTTAACTTCCTATCAGTTATGTGATTTTTAACATATTTCTTATATGATGTAAGATTGATAATTTTATCATTTTGCCATCTTATTGCCGATTAAAATTGATTGACATTGGAAAACTTTGAGGTTTTTAATTATTTTGTCTAATAATTATTCATTTATGTCACCTAAAGGATTGATATGGAGTGAAGAGCCAATTTGTTATTCACATATTATTAGTTAAATATACACACCTATGGAATAGTGTAGAAGATTACAAAAGATCAATCTATCTAAAATACAATGATTATCTTCCTAACATATGTGTACTAAACATGAAATATATACCTGTAATATATCATTCCATAATAAAAGGATATTATGTAATTCTTATGATTATGCTATATCAATCCCTATGATTATGCTCTATCATGCCCTATAAGCGCATGAATTCGGAAAGGATACCAAGCTTGGACTTGTGAGATTCAAATAGTTCATTAGCAAGAGATTTTGTGAGTGAGTCTGCAAGTTGACATGCTGTATGAACATGGGAAACACTTAATAATTTCTTGGCCACTTGATTAGTATAAAGTGAAAGTCAATAGCGACATATTTCATGCGATAATAAAACATCATATTATAGCATAAATATGTAGCACCCACATTATCACAATACACAATAGGACAACTAGGTAAGGGAAAGGCAAGTTTGTTAAGAAGATGAGTTAACCAGTTAACTCCAACTATGGTGGAAGTAATGGCCCTGTATAGTATCAACTTCACCTGCCCAATTGGCATCTGCAAATGCAACAAGTGAGATTTTGAAGATTGGAGACTTAAAAATAACCCATAATCTGAAGTACGTTGAGGATATCGTAAGGCTCCTTTTACAACATTCTAGTGAGTTGTTGATGGTTTATACATGTATTGAGATAATTTATTAACTACAAAGGAGATATTCAATTGAGTAAGAGATAAATATTATAGGGACCCAAGGGCCTGACGATACTCAGTTGCATTTTGAGAAGGAGAACCATCATCAAGCTTAAGTGCTTCACTAGATGACATATGAGCGCTGATTGCATGAGCTTTATGCATATTTATCTTGACTAGAAGATCTAGAAGGTATTTCTGTTGTGAGAGAAACAAGCCAAAGCTAGTATGAGTAGCTTCTACTCCTAAGAAGTAACCAAGATTTCCAAGTACTTTCAAGGAGAACTTCTGAGCAAGAGATTGAATAATGAATCAATTGAGGCAGCATGACTGCCAATCACAATAATGTCGTCAACATAGACAAGCATAACATAGTGGTCATTGAAAAAGATTAAAAGGGATGCATCACATCTAGAGTTTACAAACCCTTGAGGCAAGAGAAAAGAGCGCAATTCATTGTACTAGGCTCGTGGAGCTTGACGAAGACCATAAATAGCTTTTTGAAATTTACACACACGAGTTGGGAATTAATGATGAACAAACCCTTGAGGTTGCTGCATGAAAATAGCTTTAGTGAGACTACCTGGAAAAAATGCATTATTAACATCTAATTGTTTCAAAATCCAACCTTGAGATACAACTATACTTAGTATAAGATGAATAGTGGTAGGCTTCACGACTAGCTTAAAGGTTTCATTAAAATCAATGCCCAACCTTTGATGAAAACCTTTGGCTACAAGATGAGCTTTGTAACGAGCAACAGAACCATCAAGATTCATCTTGATTTTATATATCCATTTACATTTGATAATATTTTGTGTGGGGTGATAGGGAACAAGTGTCCATGTGTTGTTATTACACAATGCTTGGAATTCTTCAGACATGGTGTTCACCATTCTGGAATCTTTTGTGCTGGGTTAAAGGAAGTTGGTTCAGATGAGGTTTTTGAAGTTGTGGTGTCAATACAAAAAATTAGGGCTTTTGCAAGGGAAAATAGTGACTAAAGGTAGTCCTTCACAATTTAGCAAGGGAATTGAGGCAAATTAGTGATAGAATAGAGAATAATATGTTTTTTTTTTGAAACTGTGACGCCTCCGTGATAGATTGTGACAGAAAATGGTGAGAGAACAATGTCCGTCGCGAAGTGGTCATAGATTTTGGTGCCAAACATTAGCGCCAAATATACCAACGGATTAGTGATAGATCTATGATGGTGTTTGGTGACAGATCTCTGATCCCTCGCAAAATTGTGGCACAAACTATGTATGACCTTTGTAACCGTTTTTTCTATCACTGTTAGTGTGGAGATGTTTGGCCATCACTATATTTCATAATAAAGTAAGAGAATAGTGACAGATTTGATTATTCGTCACAATTTCAAAGCCTTTTCATTTTTGCCTAGCGAGGGAATATCTTGCCATCACTAAACATTAGGAGTTGGATAAGAGAGTAGTGACAGAATTGGTTGGTCATCACTATTTTAGCTTTTTTTATTATTATTATTGTTTGCTAAATTATAATTTTTTGGCCAATAATTATTTTATATGAAAATTTACTTAAATTATGTAATATTAAAATATAAGTAATTATAATAATCAATAAATTAAATTAAATTAAAAAAATATATAACAACTATTAGGAAATTTTTTTGAGATAAGGAAAGAAATCATACTAATAAAATAAAAATGTAAATTATTAAAAATAAATATAAAAATATATCTTTTAAAAAATAAAAATAAGTATTCCATATTTTTTTCCCAGAAAAGTATCTTATATAGTTTTTTTTAATCAACAAAATCGGATTAACTTAACTTGAAAATTAAAGTCACGTCACTATTTCAAATTCCAACATATACTATTTTAAAAATAAATCCAAAATATACAGCAAGTAGTTAAAACCTATTAATAAGCATGAAAATTGGTAAGTTAAAATATTTGTATAATATATCTATATCATTCAAATAATATTTGCCTAAATGTTTCTTTTATTAATTTGTACAATAAATGAGTTTATTAGACTAATAAATTCATACTAAATCATAATTAGTTAATATTAAATAATAATTAGAATTATGAATAATTTAAGTAAAAATCAATTATGATTAAAAAAATTAAGTCAAAAGCAAATAAAATCGATTAATTTAACTTAGTATAATTTGATAATTAAATAGTTGTAACATTTTTTGGATTCCTAGGGAGCCAATAATGTGGCTCATTGGGTGGCCTATAATTGTCTAAAAGAGTTCTTACTCAGTAACTGGGAATCAGCTCTGCCTCAAGAGTTGTTCTTATTATTTTGTAAAGAATGTTGTTTTTTAATGGATCTTTATTTTTGGCAAAAAAAATTATAAAAAAAAACAATTTGGCAAGGAAAAAACGATAGACAAGGAGAAGTTAAGGTAAGTAAGAAATCTACTAAGCCAACAATTGTGTTCTCGCTCATGTTTCCTGCTTTGAGAAATATGAAGGTGCGATTGGATAAAAATATTTTTCTTTTAATATTGATACTGCTCAACATTTGGCTAGTTCGGCCTAAACCATTCACTTGGATTCTGACCGAATCCTAAGGCACTCTAGTCCTACTCGAACCCCAGGCGCTCAATAAGATTAGTCTCTTATAGCCTTCGGGGGTTCGGGTCCACGGCAGACAAGTGTCGTTAGCCCATAGAGAGGTACGCTGTAAAATACTCGGAGCTGACACGTGTCCCCTTCAATAGGGTTTTCACCCTGTAAATACAGTCCTCAATAACTCAAACGAGATAATGCTTCCTCACAACCCAAACACTATACTAAGTTCCATTCTTGAGAGCTTTCCTCATTACAACCTATTTCTGACTTGAGTTTCGGAGGGTAATCGCCGGACACCACGTCCGGCCACCCCTGACTACTGTCTACTTTGTGCAGGTTATTCTAGCTCGACCAGAGTAGTTCTAATCAAGCATTGGTTAGACCCACACGCACCATTTGGCGCCGTCTATGGGAATGACATAGTAGCTCCTTCCCAAAACACTTCAAAGCATGTATAACAATCAAAGCTCTTACAATGGAACAAACCCATGATGAAACCTGCATGGTAGAGGATAGTCCTCCTCATACTAATACAAACCTAGCAACAAACACACCTCCAACACCAAAATCCAACAACAATTTTGACTAATTTAGTCGCTTCCTTGCAAAGCCTCCAGAGTTTCATAAGTCAGCCTCAGAGTCCTTCCACACCAGCTTCACAACCCATATTGCCTCAAGCAACTCTAGATTTAGTAGCTATGTTATAAGGCCAGATTACCAAACTTGTTCTCTTACTTTCACCACTCCAAGCAAGTCAAAGACCTGACCCACCAGCTAGAGTTGATAACAACCCTCCAGTGGGGAACCGAGGATTGCATGTCAATATCCCCGCTGATGCAGCAGGAGCTAGACCTGCAGGAGAAAGGGACAAGAGAAAATCAGTGCCAGAAGTGCCAGCCAGGGAGGAAAGGGTGGAAGACGGCAAGTAGATGAGAGGGAGGCAGTAGGAGACAGGTTTGCTGCCAGTAGAAGAGTGGAGGATCGCAGGAGCCGATCCCACAGGGGTTCAAAGCAAAGGTATGAGCATGCAAGTAGGCATGGCAATCCCAGAAGAGAAGATCAGGAGGTCTCAAGCCACCATGGGTCCAAAGTGACACTAAGGGAAGGGGTCAGGAGATATGTAGAGGAGATGGCAAGCCCCAGGCCAGACAGAAGGAGAGACTTTTCTCTTCACCTAAGGTCACCATTTTGTAGGAGCATTTAAGAGTTCCAAATGCCTGAAAAGTACAAACAACCTCAAATAGACAAGTATGATGGTAGCCAAGATCCCAAAGAACATGTCTTGGAGTACAAACATTTGGTGGAGTTGCAAACCACCAGGGATGAGGCGTTTTGCCGAGCCTTCAGAGGTACCCTTGGAGGGGCAGCGGTGAAATGGTATGGTAACCTCCAGAGGGCAGCATAGATTCATTTTTGAATATGGTGAACTTGTTTGTTAAAATATTCTCAGCCAGCATTCCCATACCAACTCCAACCCGAGCCTTAGAGCAGGTGGAGTAGGGTTCGGACGAGTCACTCAGAGACTTCATTGCTCGTTTCAATAGAGAGACATAGAAGGTGACAGACATTGATGAGCCTTGAGCAATCGAAGCCTTACAGAAGTGCACTAGCCACCAAGAATACTTTAAATCCTTAGTCCGGAGTTTGCCCAGGACCTTGAACGAAGCCATGGCTATTACAGAGGAGTATATCAAGCATGATGATGCTTTCAGGGAGTGTAGGTTTTTTAAAAGAAGAAATCCAAAAGAGAGAAGCTCATCCCAGAAGAAAGCTAAGAAGGAATAGCCACCATCGAGGGGTGGAAGAATCCCCAATAGGCCAAATTCCCAGCCAAAGCACATAAAACCACATAGGAGGGACAGGTTCGATCCCTCCAAACTTACACCATTGAATGCCAAACCCGAGGTGATCTTTGCAACATTTCAACACAAAGATATCTGGAAGAGGCCAAGGCCCATTATGAAAGATCCAACCAAGAGAGATAGATCCCTATGGTGTACATTTCACAACACTCATGGGCACACCACTAACAACTGCCGCTCCCTCCTGGAGGAGATTGAAAGGCTCATAAAGTAGGGATATTTTAACAACTATGTCAAGAGGAAAGACAGAGCAGGGCTAGCAAACCCAACACAGGCAGTGCCAATAGAAGACAGAGTGGCTGGAGACATTCTATGCCTTACAGGAGGCCCGAAAGAGGCTCCCCTCAGTCAAAGGAAGGAGAAGGAAATGGTCTGAGCTCATGAGCCATTTGAATTTGTTTACTTCAATGGCTCGAAGAAGCCCACATCCGGCTCAACCAACTAAGCTACCAAAAAAGCCAAAGCCATAGTGATCTCTGCAGTGGTGGCTAATTTTAGGGTCAGAAGGATCTTTGTCGACACAGGGAGCTCGGTAAACTTCTTGCAGTGGGAAGCGTTCATACAGATGGGGATCAATAGCTCACTAATTCAGCCTCTAGAAGTGCCAGTTCACACTTTTGACAAAGCCATCATCCCAACAGTGGGTACAATTGAACTACCTGTGACAGTGGGCCGAGCTCCAAAGGCAGTGGCAGTAAGGGCAATCTTTGTAGTGATGAAGCTGCCCATGGCGTACAATGTGTTATTCTGAAGACCATTGCTATGGGACCTGGACACCTCGGTGAGTGTCCAAGAGGTAGGCTGACAGTTTCCCTTCCTAATGGTTCGGACTTACACATCTATGGGATGCAGTATCCAGGATGACCTTCATCATGGAGAAGAAGAGGAAGGCTATTTTTCTGGAGCTAAACGAGGTGAACATGGTGGAGACAATTCCTCAGGAGGTCCCAAATGAATCCAAAGGTGAATCTGCCCAGAGGCTTGAGCCTTTTGAAGTCAATAATGATGGTCGAGCCCTGCAAATCAATTTTACATTAGATTTAGAAGAGAAGAATCAGGGGCAGGCATTTCTGGCTGATAATATTAAAACATTCACCTGGACCTCCATTGATATGCCAGGGATAAGCCTAGAAGTCATTACACATAAGCTCCACATGGATCCTACCTTCAAGTCGGTCATGCAAAAGAAGAGGTGCTTTGGGCTAGAAAGACAAGACATCATTGATGAAGAGGTTGACAAGTTGCTCGTAGCTGGCTTTATCAAGGAAGTGCAGTTCTCAAACTTGCTCGCCAACGTGGTGCTAGTAAAAAAAGTGAGCGGAGGCCACAGTATATGCATGGATTTCGCCAATCTGAATAAGGCATGTTTAAAAGATTCTTATCCATTGCCTATAATTGATAAGCTGGTAGACTCCACAGCTGGTTTCAATTATTTCTCTCAGCTTGATGCTAAGAAAGGATATCACCAGATCAGAATGGATGGAGATGATGAGAAGAAGACTTCATTCATTATAGAAAAGGGAACATATTACTATGTGCCTATGCCTTTAGGGATAAAAAATGCAGGAGCCACATACCAAAGGCTCGTCAACCACATGTTTAGAGAGCAGCTAGGGAAGAATCTTAAAGCCTATATGGATGACATGGTAGTGAAGAGCATGAGCTTCGAGTAACACATACTAGATTTGAAGGAAGTGTTCGGCATAATGAATACCTATGGAATGAACCTGAATCTAGAAAAATGTGCCTTTATTAATGCAGGCAAGTTCCTAGGCTACCAAGTCAGTGTAAGGGGGATTGAGCCAAACCCAGACAAAGTCCAAGCCATCTTGGAGATGAATCCTCCCAAGACAGTCAAAGAAGTTTAAAAGCTAATAGGCAGACTAGTGGCTCTCAACAGGTTTATGTCCAGATCTGGGGAGAAGTACCTCCCATTCTTTAAGAAACTCAAAAAGAGTGCCACCTTCGAATGGACACAAGATTATTAGTAGGTTATGGACAATCTAAAAGCCTTTCTCACATCAGAGCAGGTCTTGAGCAGACCCATTAAAGGCGACGAGCTCTTATTGTACCTCTCAGCCTCGCAGCATACAGTTAGCTCGGTATTGGCAAGGGAAGAGGGAAATGTATAGAAGCCAGTATATTATTTCAGTAAGGTGCTGCAGGAGGCAGAATTGAACTACATCCCCCTTGAGAAGATGGTGTATGCTCTAGTACTATCTTGCAAGAAGTTCAAGGTTTTTTTTGGAAGAGCATCAAGGGGTAGTGGTTACTGACAAGCCCTTATAGAAACTGTTGCACAAGCCAGATCTTTTTGGAAGGCTACTATGTTGGGCCATAGAGTTGGGAGGATATGGCCTAGAATATAGGCCTAGAAGAGCCATCAAAGAAAAGCCTTAGCAGACTTCATTTCAGAAGGTTCATTCCCAGTAGGGGAGTTACCGGATAGTGAACCTCAGGGACAACCCGAATCCATGAGCCCGAAGATCAAATGAGCGTTGTTTGTTAATAGTGCGAGCGGTAAAGAAGCCAGTGGAGTAGGGGTATTACTGAAGAATGAAGATGGAGTCCTTATTGAATTCACCCTAAAGCTAGATTTCCCAACAACCAACAACAGTGCTGAGTATGAAGCTTTCCTTCAAGGCCCTTTTGTGGCCTAGCACTTATATATTGAAATGCTGCATATCTGCAGCTACTCATAGTTAGTATTGGGCCATGTCGAAGGTCTTTACAAAGCTCTACATTCTGACATGGTCAAGTACTTAGAGTAAACAGATTCACAATAGAGGAAAATGAAGGAGAAGAGGATAGAGGTCGAATTCAGAAAGATCTCGAGAGCTATAAACACCAGAGTAGACATTCTGAGCAAGCATGTTGCAGCTAATCCAATTAACATCCCTAGAAGAGTATTCTTAGGGGCCTTAGCTCACCCTTCCACAGAAACTCCCGAAGCCGTCATGTGTGTAGAAGCCAAACCCTGTTGGATGGATCCAATTAGAACCTACCTAGAAAAGGGCAAACTCCCAGACAACTTGAAGCTGGAAAAGAAGATAAAGTGGAGGAGCTCGCATTTCTCTTTATACAATGGAGTCCTCTATAAGCAAGCCTTCTCTCTTCCATGGCTTAGATGCCTTACTCCTAGTAAAGCAGAGTATGTCCCGAGGGAGATGCATGAAGGAGCTTGTGGGATGCACATAGGGGGAAAATGTTAGCAGCTAAAGCCATTAGGCAAGGATACTATTGGCTCACCATGAAGGAAGATGCCATGAGTTTAGTCAAAAGGTGCCAGGTATGCCATAAATTTACCAATTTGTGTTGAGTTCCAACTGTTGAACAAATGCCTATATACAGCTCATGGCCATTTGCCACTTGGGGGATGGACATAGTGGGACCACTCCCCACAACTACTGGTCAGAGAAAGTTTCTCCTCGTAGCAGTAGAATACTTCACCAAATGGGTAGAAGCTAAAGCCCTTGCAATAATCATGACAGAGAACATGATGAAATTCCTATGGAAAAACATTATATGCAGGTTCAGAGTGCCACACTAGATTATCAGTGACAATAGGAAGTAGTTTGACAATGCCAAGATGAGAGACCTATGTGAAGGCCTCAATATAAAGCAACATTCTCCTCAGTCTCACATCCTCAGTCAAATGGGCAGACTGAGGTCTCCAACTGAACCATTATCCAAGGGTTGAAGAAAAGGCTTGAAATTTATGGAAGAAACTGGGGAGAGTAATTATGCCATGTACTATGGGCTTACAGAATCACCACCAGAGAATCAATAGGTGAGATGCATTTCACCCTCACATTTGGCACTGAAGCGGTCCTTCCAGTGGACATAGGAAAGCCTAGTCAGAGAGTGTAATACTATGATGAAAAAAATAATGAAGAACAGAGGAGAATTGATCTAGACCTCCTAGATGAGCTAAGAGAAAGGGTGTGCATCAAGGTGGCAACATATAAGAATAGGGCCGCAAGCTACTTCAACCGAAGGGTTAAGAATAGAATGTTCAAAGTAGGAGACTTGGTTATGCGAAGCCTGGAAGCGATAGGGAAGTGCGAAGGCATGGGAAAGCTGGCACCAAAATGGGAATTCCCATTCCAAGTAGAAAGAACTATTAGCCCAATATCTTACAAGCTATAGACTATGGA
>CAOJBK011901980.1:0-22750 GCA_948294925.1 Codiaeum variegatum
ATACTAAATCCAGTTAGGTTTTCATTTACATTCACATGCTGAGTGTAAGCTCTAGGGCATACACTGCTAACAATTCCATTTACCAATACGTGACTAGCATTGGTATATAAGTAGTAACAAACCATACCCACCAATATGTTAGATAACATGTCACTTCAAGTCTAAGGATTATATGCACAATTATTATATAGATGATTAGACATTGACTAGTGAATAAAACCCATGTATCTATCATCTAATGTCATTGTTCAACTTAGTCATCATATAAGTGTGTCCATTTGTTGTCGCATGAGACTCACTACCTCCATACCAATAAGTATCTCATACTTATCATGATGACAACAGAGGTAATGGTCTTTGGGATTAATGGCGTCCCTACCAATAATCCTTTCACCATGAACAACCTTTAAAGCATCTATTAGAAGGGCAATCTGTCATTCATATTCTCAAACCTTAAGGGACATATATACATTTGATACCAGGAATGTATTCGCTTAAAGAACATATATACTAAAGCCAGTTAGGTTTTCATTTATATTCACATGCTGAGTGTAAGCTCTAGGGCATACAATGCTAACAACAAGACCTCCTATGAATGGACCTTGAACTCTCATTTATATATTCTCTTAAAAGAGGGAGGTATATAAGGAATAATAGAAGGCAAGACTTCTTTATTCATAGGGTTTAGTTTGAATCAGAGCTTGTTTTTGCTACTTTATCATTTTAGATAAAATAGGTTCACTGTGATTAACAGGTGTAGTGGCACCCTTAATCTTTGGAATAACTTCCCAAGTTATAATGAGGCATCAACACTTGCTAGAGTTGAAGACTTTTAAGAGTCTTCTACAACATCTTTAGCTTCAATAGAGTTATCAAATTCTTTATTGGCAGATCCTTAAAAGAGGAGGCATCTACTTTCGATTTAGACTTATCCATCAACTGATCATTAGAATCTTTCTCTTTTATAAAGGGATTGCTATTAATCATGGAAGACAAAGAAGTTATTTCAAAGACCCTGGTCAGAAGAATTATTTATATCATTACACCGTAATCTTTGGAATGTCTTTCTGAACTACATTTTTTCCAACTACTAAATAACCCTGAGACCTACCTCGAGAGGTTTTTTTATTGAGGGCTATTAAGGACATTAATCTTTGAGGGAAAACTTACAGCTTGAGGCAATATGACCGATAATACCATAGTGAGAACGGAGGGGAGTAACCCACCAATTTATCACCATTTTGTGTCATACTTGAATCTAGTGTATGTTTACTTTACTTTAGTATGACAAATGCTTATGTATTATAGTATAGGCATTTTGTTCATCCATTACGTCAGCTATTTGTGTAATCCTTATTGACGAGACAAAGGTTGACTTCCCCATGGCTTGTAGGAATCAGACTTCTATTAGAGATTGTGTATGTAACTTCATAGGAATGTTGTCTTATAGCCAAAGTCCAGAGAACTCCACTCCCTTTATTCATACTTAATCATATATTCCAAAGACACATTCAATGTTCATAAAGAACCTTAAACCTTTGAAGGGAAAAAATTGATGATAACATTCCACTTATCATTCTTTTTTTCACTTCATAAATGGATCTGTATTCTCAATATCATTCTTGCTCATATACCTCCACTCCTTTATTAACTTGAGTCATTGAAACCCCTTAGCTTTGGTGTAAAGGTCTACATATCTCTTGCTCTTCCTTCTTCTAACCTTTTTTATACCTCTTTCTGCTCGAATATCAAAATACGATGCTTTTGTTTTTATCCAGGAATTTCAAAATTAGTAGGACATCCCTTACCCATAACACTAAGCCCATCTTGATTAAGAAAGGATAAGCAATGGATGAGCAAGCTAATTATGAAAGCCTGTGATTGTTAATTGACATAGTGGAAGGATGGGAATAAGTACTTGGTTCATGAATCATAAGGTAAATATATAGGGATATCAATTATATGGATAGTCCATTAGGGATCCATTTATTAGGAGTGGCAAAAGGATGGAGCTAAGCACACTTCGTCAAAATTTGCTCCCCACACGCCACAAGATGGGCTACTGAGCCCTAGCAGGTAGCAAAGGTAACTACATTGAATCAGAATTCAGTACGGAATGCTCGATCAATGAATTAATGGGTGAGATTTACTATGCCTCAAAGGCTAGGATCAGATCTTATCTTGCATCTCATTCGTTTGTTGGGCTTTTGAAATAAAGTGTGTTCTGTCAAGTCCTATGGAATCATATAGATTGGCTTGGCATTTATTTTCTTATGACTTCTCTTTTAGATCCTCCACTTATAGGGCCTATTCCTCTATATTTCATACCATAATATTTTCATGTAGTTATCCCTCATCTATATAAGTCAAAGCAATGAACAGCGTCAGTAGATAGACCTAGCTGACATAGCAAAATCCAGTGAGCATGCATTCTATCTTTGTCTTTTATCATTCAAGTGACCTCTTTAGATTGAGACCTCATTGACATTATAGTGAGATAAAGTATATTAAACCTCTTTCAAGGACTCAGTTTCTAAATATGTGTCTTAACTTGGCTCGTGTATAGTCAACAGACCCAACCCTCATATAGTCTCTCTCTCTCTCTCTCTCTAAAGCTCTAGTGGCATAGCAAGCTTACTTGGTCCGCTCTCTTGGTTGATCAATAAATAGCCCATGAACCCTTTTACTTCTGTATTATTACATAACCTTGTCTTTGCTAGTCTATTGTCTTTTATAACCTCGTATGGTCTTTCAATCTCCTCTAATTCAATACACTTAAACGAGAATAACAACAGAGTAAGCATCCTTTCAACCAAGCCATTAGAGTTCTTCCTTCCCCCAAAGCTTCCCATTCGATTGTTAGCCATAGAGTTTTCATTTCAAAGTAGTCATTATTGATTCTAAGCCTGGTCTAATAATGAAAAAACTGGAAAGAATTCCTTTTTCGTTCAATTTTACTCAAGTCCTTTACTCAAATGAGTTAGTCTAATATATACTCTTAAATTATGGATCAAGGGGAAGATCTAACCAATCATTCCATCAATAAAGACTTCTAACTAAGCTAGTCGAGATAGTCAGAGTGACTCTTTCTTATGTGGGTGTGTCTTCCTTTCACCCTATCAAACACTAAATCACTTCTAGATAATTTAAACCTAAAAGCTTGAGCTCGTTCGAAGACAAGGTGACTTGAGTTCGAAAGCCAATACTACTAGCGATAACAAAGGCTTGATTTTATTACCGTTAGAGGCAATATCAATTCTGTTAGCGTCCTTATTTATGAATGAGTTATAGATAGACCCATCGGTGAGAGCGAGTTGGCAGGCCAAGTGAGAATCCAACGAAGTAGTCAGGCTAATATTCTAGGTGCTAGTTATGGGGACATAGGCATCATCCCTATTAGTGGAGGGAATCTTATGCCTAACTGACCAAGAATAAGGTAATTTGAGAAACGGCTTCTAGTGGCTTGGTTTCTTATTCATCTTCTTATCTAGTCATCGGAATAGATATCTTGAAATTCTAGACCACTTGAGGTTGAAGGTGTGATTGAAGTTGTTTTTGATGCATTTTGTTATATTACAAGATCAGTTCTAACTATATTAGATAAAGAATACCACTTTCAGGGAGAAAGATAATAACACTAGGAAGAAAGCTCGTTCATCAATTATTCATCAATCGATCGAAAAGGTCAAGGGCAAGGGTATGGGTATGGGTTCAGAAGCTCGAGTAGGAGTTGTAAGCCACACATCTATAATCTCTCATTCTAATTATGCTTCTCACTTTGCTCAATCCAATTCTAATTTATCATACATGAAGGCATCCAATCCAACTTCTTTGAGTTGTAGAAAGGCTGAACAAAGGCACTGAGAATAATGAGGCTTTATCCTGAATCTGAATCATCACAATCATATTGCCTTACCCTTTAATAGATTCATAAAACTTAGCAGAACAGTTAGTGCATGTATGCTAGTACTATTGTTCTTCGACCAGGGACTGAAGCAAACCTTGAAGTTGATCAGTGAGTGAATGAAATTGAACGATGCTTATCGCCCCCCTTTCCTAATGTCAATTGGGATTTGGGTTTGATCAAGAGCTAGTAGATTCAGTTGTTTAACCTGACAAAGGAGATGCCAGGGGCAGTGGCTGTTCAAGGAGGTTAAAGACTTTATTTTATTTTAATAAGAGGAGCTCCTACTATCAAAATGATATTGCCAATATGAGGATATTTCAACCGAGGGAGAAGAACAAACCAGCCAAGAGGAGTACTCTATTAAAGCGAGCCAAGGAGTTCATCAATCATTCAGAAAGTAACGGGGTATGTGATAGACGATGGACTGACAAGAGAGGTGTTTTTTTGATACCTAAAGTACTTGCTTAGTAATCAGAGTAGATGAAAAACTAGAGTGAACCTTAGGTGGGAGAGGAAAATTTAGTTTCATAAGCCAGATAAGTTAAGTTTGAAGTAAAGTGCCAATTCATCTTCCGATGATAGTAGTTACCTAATGGACAGGCTTAGTTTTGATGCCGATCAACAAAAGCTTTCTTTGAGTGAGCTTCTTGACTATTTTATTTAGGATTTGACACCATTAAATATAAAATTTCTACTCATTGAAGGAGGAACTGAAGATTTTCCTTTTCCTCGATGACACAGGGACGAGAAGGTTAGGCTTGATGGCTAGTGAGGCCGGAAGGCCTTAAAAAATGCCAAAGATTAAAGCGAATCTGAGGGGATAATTACCATACTATTGGTAAGAGATAGACTATGAGCACATTCAATCTAGTGTTTACATTTATATCATTATTTCACTAGGAAGGAAAGGAAAAACCTAAGAGGATATAAGAGGTTTGATGTAATTTAGTTAAGTGACTAACAGTGATGAGAGGAAAGCCTATTGGAGTTGAGGTTTCCAGTTAGGAGTGGTAGGTGCTTATTAGAGGCTCTCTTATAGACCTCAAACCTTGAAAGACTTCTATAAAGATGTACTCCTACTTTTGTTCTGCCAGTTCCACTCCTGCTTTTGTTCTGCTAGTTCTAATTGAAGTAATGGTTTAGATTTAGGGTTGAAGAAGATCATGTTATGTGTTCAAATGTTGGAAAGGTCTTTGTACCTACTTGAATAGAGAAAACTTTCCCCATTGCACTCACTAGTAGCCTAGGTCTTTCCATTCCTAATGTGGATGTTGTGGAAGTCGCTACAGGTTCTCATTCATTTATCATTGACCTCACCTCCCACTATAGCAGTAGTGCTAGCATGTAATAATTTTCTGATCTAACTTACCTAATAGGGGACATTCTAATACCATAAAATGAACCAAAAAAGTTTTCCTCTTGAAAATGAGCTAGCATAGACCACTTACTTCAAAGCTCAATATTATTCTACATAAAATCGATAGAAACATCGGCTCTTTCACTCTCAGCAAGTCAAATTTGCAGTCATTACATTAGGAACGCTTTGTTTCTGGAACTAGTGTAATAAAAAAATAAAATCCACTTGCTAATTTAATTGATAGCTAATTTTTAGAATTGGGATTCCTATAGATTGCTCTTATCTTATGCCCTAGATCAAAGGTAAAATAGTGTTGTAACCTAAGTAGACTACCTAAGGGGTGTGGGGAAGAATCTCGCCAAAGGTTCCATTTTAGATTCCTCTCCATCCTCAAGGGATTCAATTCTCAAGCAAGGAATTAGAAGCTTATTCTATCACAGATTTATCTTCCTATATGAATTTTTATTATTTTGAAACTGCCTCGTAACTATTCTTCCCTGACTCAGTTGATTATTCTTCAACCGATGAGTCTTCCTATAAGAAAGAATAGGTCAGATATAAGCCTCTCTACCTTACTCCTAGCTGACTCAATGCCTTTAGTTTAGAAAGAACTAGCCTGCCTTCCTAGCTAACATGTTTTCAAGCTAATCCCCTCATCTATCTATTCTTCAGATGTTGTATCTGCATAAGATGAGATCTGATTACCTACGATAATAAGGTAAATCGAAAGATTTTCCCTCTCCCTCAGTCATGAAAGTGAGGATTGGCTCGGGTTGGCCTCTTCCTACCCTAACAAACCTAGTATGTACTTTATTCTTTATATCGATATTATATTTAACAAGGCTTCCATCTGAACTAGACTTGAGATAAGGAAATAAATAGAGGATTAGCCGTACTAGCCTATTTCTTTTTTGCTTATATACATCGACTCTAAAGATCCTAAATTGGAAGATGAAAGTTATTTCCTATAGAGTAGTATCTTCATATCTATAACATGATAGCTAAAAAAGAAGAAGGCTATCAGATGGGCTTGTTATGAAATGAAATAGGTTCTTCCGCCTTCTCAGTTGATGGCATGGGTGCAAACGTCAATAGAGAAGTTGATGCTGGCTCTGGCTATTTTGAAGCAGCTAAGGCATTTTGTTTCGGATTAGTTGATCTTGTAATTCCCTAACTGCTTAAAAGTCCTAAGGTACAAGTAGTACTTAGGCTATTGGCTGTAATAGGGCTAGAGGATTTAGAGTTTCCCTATCTATTCCAATTCATGTAAACTGAACAAGATAAGTAAGTACGACTTTGAGCTACATCTGCTGCTTTGGGAAAGGAAAGAGTTGAGTTTGGTAGGTGGAGAAGTAAGTCAGAGTTACCCCTCAATAAAGTAAGTAGTCTCAAAATTAGGCTCGGTAGTCAGATTAGTTGGTACACCATTCCTTCAGTCTAGTTTTCTTCTTCAAAACATCTTTCTCGGTAAAGAAAGAGAATTGGTCAGTTATGGCGTCATCTTCAGTGCGGATGATTGGCGACCTATTTCATATGAAAGAATCAAAATCACAATAGGTCGGTGAGGCAAAAGACTAATCCTATTGAATCAATATTTGGCTCATGATAGGATTAGCTACCTTGAAATTCTATCTTTAGCTTAGCACATGTTCAAATCCAGCTCTCACCAATAACCTTTCTTTAGGGTTAGGTCTAATAAAATAAATAGAATAGCTCCCCTAAAGGGTTCCTATTTGATAAGAAAGATACTCCATGATGTGATGTATAGAAAGTCGAAGCAAAGATAGAGAAGAGAGTCGAATAAAAGGCGTTGGATGAAATCCTTTAATTATTGATTCTTTCTTCAAGTTTGTGGATCGTTAATAAAGAAGAATCAACTACCTTCTCCATCTGGCACTAAGGCCACTTTCTTTATTCTATTTTAGAAAAGAAAAGAATTCATTTTAGGAGTCCATTTTTAAAATCTTAAAAGTCTCGTACTAGTAAATTGGCTTAGTTCCTTGCCTATTATCACGAATTATAGAATGGCCATACCTGACCTACCTTCTTTCCTTAATAGGAGCCTAAGGGGAATCGAAAGAATAAGATCTCATCCCTTAAAATACCTAAATATGATTCTAAATAGGTGGGCAGAGAGACCTCATAAATAAGATAATAAGTAGTTAAGCGGAGCACCACTAGTGTCTGATGAATAAGGAAAATCCTCGGTCCTCAACATGATAACACAACTTGTTATGCACGCTTCCCCAATATATATAGTTAGTGTGTCGGGTGGTTGAATAGGATTTCCTTACTCTCGAGTTAGGAAGGCCAAGTTAATAGTCAATGTATTAGGTACATCCCATCCCCTATCTTCTCTTAAGGATGTGGGGGCATCACCCTCAGATGTTGTTAACTGCTTTCCAATGGTCTGACTTTTGGGTAATAACGACTACTCGATTAACCAACCCAACCTTGGAAAAGCCATACCTCTCACTAAAGTGGGAGGTTGGAAAACCTACCCACCCCGGCTTGGCTTGGTAGGCGACCCTCTTTCATGGAATCCTTGCATGGAAGGTCATTGTGACGTAGCTCACAGGATCTAGTCTTGATAAAATCTAATTCAAATTGAATTGCTAAGGTAGAGGATGAAAGGAAGACCCCTAAATCTAAATCTCAAACAAGTAACTCGAGTAAGGATAAGGGGAGATGCACTAGCCATAGCATGGGATCTTACTTAATAGGATATGCCTTTTCTTTCCATTATGTACTTCAGAAGCTAGAATTGCGGAGGAATCCAAGTAGTGAAACTTAATCAATTGGCATCATGGATGGAATAGAACCCAACTCTTATCAGATTATCCTTTCCTTATATTATAGTTCAAACTTGCTTAAGAGCTCTTAATCAAATATGCTAAAAAATGTTATGCTAAGTAGGTGGATGGACAGAGATAGAGGTCGACTTTAATCATATGCTTGCTTGTTTCAAAACCCAATCTTGCTTTCAATTTGGAAGAGGATGACTACTAGGATTGATACTCTAAATAAAGGGATGGTTGCGAGGGGCTCGAATTCATATGATGAAAGGCCTTGCAATATTCGTGAGAATCCAATGTTGTTAGATGTGGCTTAAAGAGGAACACTAGAGATATGTATGATATACATTCTTCTACTTTCCTTTCATCTAGCCTACTATTAGAAGGCACTTATTGTTAGTTCATTCAAGGGGATAAGTTTTGTTTGGCTAGAAAGATAGTCCCAAAAATAGTATTGCATGTGCCTTTAACTAGGAGAGGGTTTCAGAGAAAGATAGGTAAGCAGTAAGCCAAAAAGGAATTCTTTTTTCTAGAGAGAGGAAAAAGAAAATGCTTAATATTTAATATAAGGAGAGTTGGCTTCATTTCAAGAAAGGCTAAAGTGCATTCCCAAGCATGCAAGGGTAGAGAGATTTTGGGAAATAGACAAAAAAAAACCCTATTTAGTTTAGGGAAACTCATTCTTGTCCTTTGATTATGCCCATCTATTAGGAATCGAAGTTACCAAACTAGGAAGCTTTCACATTGCTAAACCAGAGGAGCAGTTAACTAATTAGAACGTACAAGAAGTTGCATGGGCTTGTAAGCTTCAGGAAAGCTTAACTGGTTGTTCTACCTATACACTTTCCTTTCTTTAATACAGTAACTAGTATGTTTTATCATAAGGTGTCTATATATATATATATATATATATATATTGCATTTGAAGAATATTTCATGTAAGTGTTGTGGCACCCCATATGAAAGACCACATGCTCGCTAAAAATATCCTTCTATGGACTACTATTGGATGAACATGGAATCCAATTATGTCATGTACATAAAGTAATGCCATAAGTGTCAGGTACATAGTGACATCATTCGAGCTCCACCAAAGGAATTACAAGTCATGTCAGCTTATTGGCCTTTTTTCAACATGGGTGATGTGATAGGCACCATCATTCTAAAAGAAACCAAAGGGCATCACTTCATCCTAGTCACCATAAACTATTTCACCATATGGATTGAAGCAGCTTCATATGCTTATGTCACAGAGAAGGTGGTCAATCGCTGCCTAAAGAACAACATCATCTGCCAATACGGGCTTCAAAAGTAAATCATATCAGACAATGCACTCAATAGTGATATGATGATTAAAATGAAACTATGCTCTTAGTTCAAGATCACGCATCAGAACTCCACTACCTATCAATCTCAAATGAATGGGCCTGTTGAGGCCGCTAACTAGAAAATCAAGAGGATCATGCGAAAGATAACAATCAATCACAAGGATTGGCATGATAAGCTACATTTTCTATCATGGCATATCGTATTTCCATCCGAACTTCAACTAGGGAAACTCTCTTTGCTTGATGAAAAGAGGAAGGTCATAGTTTACTATTCATAATGCTACCATAGGCGGATATATCATTCCTTCAATAGAAAAGTAAAGCCATGATAAATCAAAAATATCCTCACCATCTATGAGGATCTTAGTCCTTAAAAAGATCCTCACCATTTATGAGGAAGCTTATGGTAAACCAGTAACCAAGGTTGTGTGCATTATATGGACATACAGCAAATGACCAGGATCATTCAATACGGTGGTATTAACACGATACCAAGGCAAACCCATGGAAATACCCTTTTATTAATGAAAAATAGACACTATGTAACTTTATTGCACTAAAAAAACTATGTTATGGGCATCCCTTTTTAAGTGGATTATCTTGGATAAAGAAGTAATATTTTTCTATTTTTTATTTTAGTTATAATGTAACAAGTCTATTTGTGTGAACAAAGAAAAGAGAAGCAAATATATTCTATACTCGATAAGTACTAATACACAATGGGAATTCACTTCATTTTCTTTTCTATGAGTGAATGCATAGAGATTTGTTTATCCTTCAAAAAACCTATTTGTAATAATTTGACTCTATTCATTTGGGCTTCCTTTATTTTTCTTTATTATATGAGTTCTTTCCTCTGCTTTCAGTTGGATTATATTATATGTTATGAATTTATGGCTTATATTGTATAAAGATCTAGACCGTATGTGTCTATATGTAAGCTCATGTGTCCTTATTGGACCTATGGTAGAAGAGTTCTAACATAGTAAGAAAGAAAGGGATCATATAGAGAGAATTTAAAGAGAAGCTCTCTCTACTGTATCTATTCTATCTATAAATAGACTTGAAAGTGAGTAAGTAATAAAGAAAGAAGGGAACTTACTTTATAAGATACATCAGTATTGAACTTCCTGAGGATTGAAACAAGGGCTCATATGCTTCCTGATCTGAATTAGGATTTGTGTGATACACAGATGTCTCACATTTAGACACATAGTTCACTCACCTTTATGGACTACCATCCTTTTATCCTAGCAAACCTAGGATTTCTATTTTAAATATATGATAAGGGACTTATGGCAAAGGTGGTTCCAATACTTAGGCAATAGGTCTAGGTGATCCTACAACACTTCTCTTGTATACATATAATCATGACCATCTGTTCATGCCATCTCTCGAGTGTTTCTATCGCTATTCCAGAGCAAAGAAGAATAAGAAGTAGCTGAGAACTCTTCTTGGGGAGAGAAGAAAGAAGCCAGAAGATAATTCATTCTATTTATGTTGGACACATTTTTCACTTGATTCGCTAGCCTGAGATAGTAGATAACATAAGCTTTATGAGCAATCCATTCTATTTCTACTTCTTCAGCTCTTTACTTTACTTTCATCACTTGAATGCTACCCGAAAAGACATAGGGTCAGACCTTATGGCTTTCATATACTCATCATCCTTCTAGACTTATGGGCTCTAAGAGAGAGGTCTCTTTCTTAATGGAAATTCCCCATTTTTTAATTTTTGTTCTTTTTATTTCTTCCTCAAATTGGTAATGATATCTTCAAACTCCATTCTCTTATCTAAACCCTTTCCAAGCCATTCCAACAGTAACCTAAAGCAATTTAGGAAAGCAAGCTTCCCATTCTCCTTTTAAAAGTGCTCCCACATATACATTCTTTATCTAAGAATTCTATTTTCTTGGTGTGAGATTATTTAAGAACTCTTTTTATGTATGATTGATGGGAAAAAGAATAACCTAATAGATCATATCCTTATCTTTATTATGTGCCATTTTCAATGATAATATAGTCTTATCTTTATCATCTTTCTATAAATAATGATTTAGCACTTCCAAGTCTACAACGCTTAGCTAAATAACTAAATATAGATTCTAGGAAGGCATTAAATCTTGCTTCATCGACCATGAACTTTCTCGGGTAAGATTACCCGCATATTTGACTCACTTTATCACTACGCTTAAGTTGTTATTTTAATATGTATCTGAATTTGTTATAACATGTAGCTACATTTATTGCATTTGACTATGAATGCTTCATCTAGGACTTATCGAAGACTAGTACCAGTAAGAGAGTGTTGTAGAATCTTATTCAAGCTTTTTAGTATCGAACTCACCTACTAATATACATACAGAATTTTTCTCTGAATCTGGTTCAGGCTTCGGGATCATCTTCCTCTCAACCTTCATCGTTGCAATGGAAAAAGTGCCATCTCCTAGCAACTGAGTTTATTCACTTCTCAATGATTCGAATGCCCTTCTCTAGAAATTTCACTTTATTCTTTAATGAAATGAAAATGAAATAAGAAAGATCTTTTTTGAAATCATAAGGCAAAGCTTTTAAATTTTGAGCATGAAAGGCTTCCTCGCTCCCTCAATCGCCAAAGCCTCTAAGGTTCCCAGCACTTCTTGTTAGACTTATAGGTTGAGTGAGATGTTGCATTCATGGTCTTAATAGTGAAGGCAAACCTCCTTTGAGGATGAGCATTACATAGATTAGATGGCCTTTACTAAGGAAAAACCTCATACTCTTTAAACTCTGCTATAAGAGGCAGATACCTTGTCTTAAAAGCCATTAGATAGAAAAAGAATGTTTGGTTGTGTAAATTCAACGAGTTTGAGAGTTCTGCCAGTGGTAATTCTGGAAATAAAGGAGAAAGACAAGAATAGGAGATGCTAAGGAAGCAAGCCAGAGGCTCACTAGGTCACTACTTGGAACCTATATCAGAGGCTTGTTGAGATCTCAAAGTCTTAGGCTGACTGGCAGGAAGAAGCTAAATGATTACTAGATGATGTTAATGAAGTAGATGATGCCACATTAGCTATTAATGGGTCTAGTTGAGCCTATCATTCCCATTTCTAACATCTCCCACTCGTTCTCGTAACTAAACTGTGAGATAATGATCTCACACTCCTCAATCCAAACCAAAAACAAACCTTTCTCTTTGGTAGTGGCCTAAGCCAATGTTTCAAATCAAACATATAAAGTGAAAACAAAGGAACCAGAACCAGCACTTATTTCTTATCTAGCTTCACCACATAGCCTCAAGCAAGGAAGTCTCAGTCAATTGTCTCGCAATCGTCAACAGTCATACATTCCACCTACGAGCTTTTAGAGGTTTCTCGTTTTGATTTCAAATATGCCACATATCCTCCCGAGCAAATAGTTGTTTGAGTGGAAACATCCTATGCTATGATAAGGCTTATGGAATAAGTCTTAGAATGGGTAATATTCTAATCATCTTAGACTAGGAAAAAGATTGCAATACCAGAATAGCATTCCTACTAGACAAGTTCACAGGACCATTTTCAAGCATTCAACACTTCTTAAAACACCTAAAGAAAATAAGGTTAGCTTGATAGCTTTTCATAGGGCTTATTTCTTGTTAATAGCAAAGTCCTTTGGTCGGGCTTCTAAAATTAAGTAAGCTAATGATACTTGGGTGGGACACGTGGGTATCATTCGTATCCTGTAGCCAGACAATGATATAGTTTCTAGTTGATCTTTCGACACTTTGAGTGAAAGCTCCTACCATGGCAAGTTCTTGTCCCATACACCTGGAAATGCTCCCTGACCATGAATCATCTTTGGGATAATGGGAAGGGAAAGCCCTATCTTTGCTCTGAGAAGTGACTCATACCCCCCATTTAAGTGGTTGGATTCAAGTAAGTTAGAAAGAAAGTCACTCATTTTGAGAAGTTTTGAATGATTTAGGTAGAGGTCATTCATTAGGTAACTGATCCAGGATCCAACTCTGCCCTTTATGTCTATCTCTTTTTCATTTACTTGTATCTATCTTTCTTTTGATATGTGAAAGCAGTTCTCCTCCTCAAGTCATTCCCCAGACTTTGACATCTTCCCCTTGACAAACCAATTAACCAATAGATATACTTAACCTTTCCTTGATTCTGGCCCATATCTTATTCTTTTATAAATTCAAAGAAAGTGAGCTAAGGAACCTATGGATATTCTATATCCTTAGGGAAAGGGGTCACCAATATGGAAGTTCCTACAAATACTAAAAACCTCAATAAAATCCCTGAGGATTCGACCTAGACTAATGTATATTATCCCCAAACTGCCTAGCCCATGTTTATTGCTCTATTTTTTATCTTTATCCCAAGGCACAGGCTACCCTTCCGTATAAAGAAACTACAGGCATAGAGGCCATGGCCATGTATGAAATAAGATTTATTCTCCTTAGAGATAACTTCCTCCTTTCAAAAAAATATGTGTAAATAAAGAAATTCACATTCAATAACAAAGGTTACAGGGTTAAAGTCGGGTGGATCTGGCCCTTGTACTTTTGTTGCCCAACTCTACCCTCATACATCAGAGTTAAATGCTCTTTCGCCAGTTATTCCAAATGGGTTATACTTGTCAGAGGTCATCAATAGCATATCAATAGATAAAATAAGAAAAAACTAAAATATTGGTTGATTTAAGAACTACTCCAGCTCACCCTATTAGCAAAAGTGAAATTAGATATAGCTGTCAAATGCTTGGGTTTACTTGGTTATAGTTTAGAGCTTACTTTGAAAAAGTTTATGTGATGCATGTTCTTAGTTTCATAGATGTAAGTGTGGTTCCTCTAAGAATGGCTCTCTCATTTAGATACAAGCTCATATTGACTTCGCGAGCTTTCATCAGTAATCAGTAGAAACTTCCATCATGCTATTAAAAAAAAGGCTTTTCTGATCTTTTGTCTTATGATTGATCCCATTCTTATTTGCTTATTTTCCCTTCGAGCAATGCTAATTGATGTTTTCAATTCCTTCTAAACTGAACATTGGGACATTAACTAAGATAATCTATTTCCAGAATTGCATCAATCAAAAGAAGGGTAAATCAATGAAGAAATATGGCATTAAATAGAAAGATGTGAAAAGCTTAAGCCTTAAACAAGTTTTATTGTTTGTTTCTTTTTATCCCCCTCATTTATCTCCCATGCATAAAGGAAAATGCTTTCTATCTTATGTATTGTAATATGATGACTAAGCAGGATAGATTATTTCAACTGATGAGGGACTCCCTTAATGATGATATTCGCATTAGATGCGGCATCCCCAGTTGTGAAACTATAGAGTAAAGGGTGGCACAAGTATATCCCCATTCTACCTTAGTTCTAAACGAGTTGGTCTCGAGAGCGGCACTCGCTCAGTCAAATTTGGGAGCCTTATTTCGACAGTTGTTCCAAGTAGGTTAGGCAAAATTGCTGCCCCAAAACCTCCCTAAATTGCATGTGGCCTCTCTATATATGATCTTGTTTTCTCATTCCTGTGAATGAAATAAATCCCTTGATTTAAAAGGAAGGAGCAACAAGACAAGGTACATTGCCATCATGATGAGATTGACAATAGAAAAAGCCTATTCTCATGTGCTAGAATTTCCTTTATGCAACTGATTAACCTCAGTCTGATGGTGTTCTCTCCCCTTCAGTTCATTTGGGCAGGAATAATAGATTAGGAATCATGATTGATTCACTTTGATATAAGTATGCTAGCTTAATGGATCATGCCAGTTTACGCTATTTGACATTCCCCAACGAAGATAGGATATATGGAAGTAAGGGGTTATGGGTGCAGTGCATTCTATTCTTGTGGTGGAAAGATTGTGTACAGTGGGGGAAGGAGGTTTCGCCTTATGTAGCTTATTACACTTTTGGAAAATAATCTGAAGGAAGATGAGTGTCCCTGAAGAGGAAGTAGTTGTCGATCCTATGTTTTCACCTCAAAGGCATAAAGTGCTCTTTAAAGCTATGTAAAAGGGGGTCTAAAAAAATTTATTGATTTACCTTACCACATTGAGCTAAAGTGACCTCTACGCTTCATATGGGATGGACTCCTCAGTTTTAACAACCAAATGAGACGCAGTACCCACTGTTAAGGCTTACAGGTTGAAAAATGCCCTCATCATCATCTCGAACTATCGAGATCTCCCCTATCTACCATTTTATATCCCTATGAATGAATATCTCCTTCTTCCTAGTTATAGTTGACTCACCAAACACTTTATTTGGCTATATGCCCTTCCTTTTTTAGGGGTATTCTAAGTGTTTCACCATAGATCTTCGCTCAGTATCCTACTTTCCATGAAGAAAAGAGTAAGCCCCAGCTTGAATTGAGAATATGACATGGACATCACTAGTAGGGTAACTTTAAAGTGCTAAGAGATGAATCAAAAGGTCTTGTTGCGTGAGAATCAGGTCTCATAGGTCAGTGTACCTTGAGCTTGGTAGTGATATTGCTTGACTAATATCATAGATAGGGATAAAAGAACTTAGCCACTAGACTGAATTTCCTTTTTGAGTGAGGAAATCTCTTAATAAATAAAGGGCTTAATCCATTGCTAATGCAGGCTGTACATAATGATGTTGAGTGATGCCTTTGCCTTTACCATCAATGAGTATGGATCCTAGTTTTCGACTGAAGTAACATAAAGTACTGATGGTGCTGGGTCTTGATCATCTGGAACTGGGTTTCTATCCAAAAATGAGTACACTTATAGGGGGTCTTAGAGTTATGCTTTTGCTTCTCTTGCACCGTAAGGATTTAGGACTAACTATGGAACACCTAGTAAGACCATAGGTATGTGCAAAATCCTAGAATATCACTTGCAGCTTCTAGGAAGTAGGAATATGTCACAATCTTGATCACTTATTGGAACAGGTAAGGACTCTAGGAAAAAAAATCCTATGTTGTAAAGGGGAAAGTCGGATTGGGATCTGTTGTAACAGGATCTATGAAACTAAGGTGGTTGTAAATTTTCCATTATCATCAGGTTCCACTTCATCGACTGGATTTGGATCCCTGCATATAGATCTAGATTAGGATCCCACTCAATAAGATATGGATCTTTATAGAGGGAGAAATCCACTAAGCCTGATGCAGGTACAAGAAGGCCCGGTGGTGTATAACCCTTACATCTATGAGTTTGAGCTTTGAGCTCTCATCTATTGGCTCTAGTAGTTAGGATTTTCCTTTTTCTTTCCCTCAGAATACGTAAGGTCTCTTCCAGTCCATATCTAGGAATTCGTGTAGTCACATTTGTAGTTTTTCTCTTCCCCTTTAGCTCTAGTAATGGACTTTTTCGTAGTATAACACCTGCTTTTAGGTTATATATTAATATTACTTTTGCTTTTAATACAGCTAAACTCAAAAGTTAATGTGGCTAGTACTATGACCTAATACAATCCTTTAGTCATTCCACTGCTCTTATAAACAACATGGCCCTATCCAGTTCTTATTCTTGATCTTCCTCAGAGATCAAGTTCTAAGTGTTTTGTCCATTTCCTCTCCTTTTAGGAAGTCATTTTGAGCTAGTAAGTAGACATCCACTTGCTGAATGGCTATGTCAACCAGTAAGTATTTTGTATCTATGACTTTCGCTCTAACGAAGGTCTTTAACAAGTAATAAACTCCTCTTCTCTCTTACTCCTTTGCCTTGAGCTTCTCTTCCTTCGCCTAGAAATCCATAGGTATCTAAGGATCCGTGCATAGTCCTGCATAAGGTAGCTATCGATGAAGTTGGATAGTAGTTATTAGCTAGTTATGAGGAAGCTCTGAAACTCATTTTTAGTCTCTTAATATTCGGTGGATGTATATTCCTTTCTCTGTTAAGACCACCCTGGTCATAAAAAGTAGAATGTGTCTTATCATCTGGCTTTACTAACTTTACAGTTGTTAGTCAGAGCCTTTCTTTGATAGATGGCTCTCAGATAAGAGAAAGATTCTTTATTGCCTCTTGAAGTTGATACCTTAGCTTGTTTGAAGGTTTTGTTCTCAACTCCTTCCTTTTACTAACCTCAAATCAATGTCTTCTTCACTATGGCAAGAATTTTTATAGTAGGCCATTTAGCCTTTTGGGCAACTGCGATGGAGGGAAATTGTAGCTTAAGGAACTCAATAAGGCTTTCTAGTTAGGGTTTCGGACCTCCTTTCTATTTTATATTATATTTATTTTTGATATTCTATCTATCTTTAATAGTGAAATTAGTCATCCTTTACTGACTTTAGGTTTAAGATGTATAGATATAGAGTGTGTCCGTGAAGAGTGAAAAACCTTAAGGAAGAATATCAACTCCCTTTCAGCATGCTAAACTTAGACAAGCTTAATTGGCAAAAAGAAGCTCAAGAGAAGAAAGCTCTTAAGCAAGTTCGCAAAGAACGATTCATTCTTTTGAACCATGGCTAAAAACTACTCAGGTCGACAAAAGCATATATTGATATAAAGAATGAGGAAATACATTAATCTTCCCATATCTCAGATCCATAAAGCTTCAATTGAACTCTCCACCACGAGGCCACTAATTGGTTAGCGATAAGGCTAAGAAGTGGTTCTAGGTTATCCTTCCTAGCTAGTTGATCTAGAAAGTATGATCATTCCTTTTTGAGTGATTGTGGTGCTAAGATTCTGATACTTAAAATAGGTAAGGGAGTTCGTACATGCCACCTTAGCCCAGCTTGGTAAGAGCGATGAAGGTTGGGTTGTTACGAGATGTCGTTAGAGCCCTGTTGAGGAACCTCTTAGATGACACCTATGATTATTGTGCAACCTTTATTTATAAGTCTATTAGATTATGTTAAATCCACTTTAGATTCAGTAGGTGGTGATAGTGATGGGAATTGACAGTGCAATGTGGAAAGTGGGGCGTTAATTCCTAAAGGACCATACCACCATTACCGACTAGCTGGCTATGAAGATTTCACCAAAATCTCTATCACTTTATTAGGGATTTTCCTAAATGAGTCTTTAAGGTCCAACTTTGATAGTTAACCAATTTTACATATACTATGCTATTTAACCTTTTTTGTTTATTTCGATATTTCCCTAGGGTTGATCAGAATGAGGGGTGCCTTTTAGTAAGGTCTCGGGATTATAACATGGCAGATTAACATGCAAAGGTTGGCTAACCGAACATCTTTACTAAAGCTTTTATTTTAGGCAAGCCCTTTTAATAATCATCTTCAGTTTTGAGTAGAGAGCTTATAGTGAAAAGAGATCAAATTGCACTAGGTTCAGAGTAGACCAATATCACTGTGATAGTTCTAGCTCTGACTAAGTGGAGGTATGAAACTTGTTTTTTTTTTACTTTCATAATGTGATGAAGTCAAAGGAGTTTAAATAAGAGTTTAGTTAAGGGTGAGATGTAATTAAATGACTGAAAGGATAGGAGAGGGAGACGTAGTTGAGTGATAAAGGAAATGGTCTCAAGTTCAAAGAGCTTTCCCCTCAACTCAGGCACATTCTACAATATGGAAATGTGCACTTGACTAGGAGGTCTGAGGTAGGTAAGGGGAGTACATCATGAGGTTTAGAACATTGAGTGACTATTGCTAAATCAACCACTGTAATGCCTGGTTATGTCCTATAGTATGACTTATGGAACTTGCTTTCCAGATCATACCAAAGGAGGTTCATATACCGGAGAAGATCGATTTAGTAAAAGAGTTGGCTAAGAGCCTTAACTTGAGGTAATCCTTGGACCTAGCTTCCCTACACTAGACTAAGAACTGAGTTATATGCTCAATACTCGACTTCTTCTCCTTATTGGAAAAGAGAAAAAAAGTCAGACACCTTATAGCCCTTTGGAAATTGATGAGGTCACTCGATCCCGAAAGAAAGTAATGATCTTCAATTATGGAGTGTTGTTTATGTGCTACAAGATGGCGAATTATCATATAGAAGAATAGATCTGCGGTCCTAACCTATGAATCAGTCAATTGCTATCTAAGAGAAGATAAGTAGTTCTTCTATTATTCCAGGGCAATGGGAGAAAATGTAGCAGCTTCCCTACATCTCATATTTCCTACATAGTCCATCAGTCACAACAATTATTATCTTCTTAAAGTAATAGAGAGATTCTTTTTCTGGTATGTAACTTCGCAAGCTAGGTGCACATCATCGAGGCTGGGCAAAAATGAACATAGGATCAACATCATGGCCCTTTTTTTCTTATTTCTTTTGTTTGTGTTCGGTCTATTATGTGTGTTTTTTTTAAGGCTTATTCGGGGACTACTACTCTGGGCCATCCCTTTCCTCTTCTTTCTTTTGCTGCTAATTTCACATCTTAATTACATCGATCCTTCTTATTTAGGGTCATCAAATTTTCCTCTGACTCCGAGAAATTGGTCAAGCTCAATTACATCAACCCTCTCCTGCTAAGGAAAATCTCACCTCTTTATTTATAAAAGTCCCTCCCCAAAGGAGAGTAGAAGCTCTAGGATGAGTAAGTCCTAGATTCCTGAATTCATTCTTTCCCTAACACACCATGGAATTTTTGAAATCTACAAAAACATTTTAGGAGAGGGCTTGTAATGATCTTTTCAAAGATCAAAAGGTGCTAAGGTGGTGGGAATCTTTAGGTTTTTATGAAAGGGATACTCTTATCATATTGTTACTAAAAAGAAAAACCAAAACAGAATTCCTCTATTTGATGTCGATTCATCCACACTTCCATTCCATGTAGACAAAGGCTAACTGCTTGCTAGCTGGGAGCTATATGAGCGGTAACATCCACGTACGGTTCCGTGAGAAGGGCGGTGGATTTTTCCTTGTTGTATCGCATATTCATCTTCAATGGGGTATGCTCTTTTTTTTAGTGTATTCCAATATGATCTTAATTAGGTGTTGGGCTTTACATCTGACATTCCTTGAGCTTCCCTCTTCGGGAGCCTGCGTCCCAGCATTTTTGTGTGATAAACCCTTCTGGTTAAGACTAGTGGTAGTTGGTCTCGCGGAGCTTTTGAAGAAGGGTATCCTAGTATATAAGCATAGCAATGAACTAGGATAAACCCTTAGATGACCTATCTAAGATTAGGAGGGAGATCCCCAGTAGTAGTGTCCATTTCACTCTTTCATGGACTAATACATGTACTGAATGCCCATACGAGAAAGTTGAATCTTGAGGGTTGCTCTAAGAAATTCATTCTTTCTTTTCCACTCAGGGGGTGCAGACACATTAGTGTGAACGATAAGTGACGATTACAAGAATGGTGGGAAGTGAATAGTACCTGAAGACATTTAGGGATGGATGTAGACCCATAGGGCAAGGATAATCATTCCGGTCCAGGAAGAGGAGGGGACCATTCTAATGAACCAAAAAGATTAAGTTGAGGGAAGCCCTATGAGTCACTAAAACTGAAGGAAAAGGTACGGAGTCGTACAGAGGAAGCAGAAAAGGAAAAAACCGAATTGGAAAGATTCGATTTTCATTTTTTCAAAACATTTTTGAAAACATAACTTTTTTAAAACACTTTTAAAAAAATTAGATTATGCAATTATTCAAACACTTTGAAACATTTCCATAACCTAGGGTTTAAGTATAAAATATTTAGTCAAAACTCTTTTAACAAAATTATTAGAAATTTTCAAACTCTTTGAAAATCAATACCATGACAAAACTCTTTAACATAGAGGGTTTAGTCATTTATCAAACTCTTTGATAAATGTCTAAACCTAGGTTAGGACCCATAACATCAACCAAGGATACAATTACCAATGTGTGTATAAAACACAATTTGAACAAAGAAAGATTTAAAGTAAAAATAACTCTCGCCCTCCTTCATTAAGTTCCTCAAGTGTGAAGCATATAACTTGAAACATACCTAGAATTTCCCAAAAGTTTATTCTCCAATTCTCTTCAAGAAGCTTGAATCGTCTCTCTTTGGTTACCCAAATGTTTGGTCCTTGCTCTTTTACTTGAGAACTTGAGACATGAGAATTGGCTTTCGACTTCCATGCTTATTCACACTCCTTTCTCAAAGATTAATTGAAAAAGAGTTTGTGTTTGAAGAACTCTTCTTCAAAACAAACTTTCTCTCTCAATTTGTTTTTGATTTTAAGCTTTCTCCCTCTAACTCTTTAGAGAGTTTCTCTGTCTAACTTGATGTTGAAAAAGATGAATAGTTGTTCATATTTTTCAAATGTGTAAAGTGAGCTAAGGAAAAAATGATATCAATATACTTTATATTCCCTAAACCTTGTCCTTAAAATAAGGAGAAGATTGGGAACCTTATCCATTTGACTTAGTTAACCATTTGACTAGTCAACTAATCAAATAAAGTAGAACTTTAGTTAGTAGGAATCACCCTTAAACCTTAATTAACCACATCTTATGTGGATTAAGTAAACATCTCATGTTAAGCTTAATTATTTTACTTGATTATCCAAAACCATTTCAATTAGTTATACTCATTTTTATCTCATACAAACTAAGACATAATTGAAATTATTATTTGTGAATTAAACATCAAGACAAGCTAGCATCTTTGTAAATTTAATTACGTGTTCAATTCAATCATCATTAATAATTAATTAAACTCTTTAATTAATCATTAATATGATTTATATAAGCTAATGGGAATTGCTATATGATATGTGACTTACTAGGGGCATGTTCTAATTAGCAATGGGATAAAGAAAACTCTTTTCTTCCCACTAAGTGTGTTAACCTAATTACACACTTAG
Organism: Codiaeum variegatum; assembly: GCA_948294925.1. NCBI lineage: Eukaryota > Viridiplantae > Streptophyta > Magnoliopsida > Malpighiales > Euphorbiaceae > Codiaeum > Codiaeum variegatum. The sequence goes on from CAOJBK011901980.1 coordinate 22,087, forward strand.
TCCCATAAATCGTGAGTGATGTCTAGCATAACATATCGCGACTACCTAATTAGAAATGAATATCAGTGATCATATCTTTGACATTGTATGGACCTCTCGATCATAATTATTGTGCACTCAAATCCCTTCATTATGGATTTATGATCTTAGCTGGGGTCATGCCACATCTTATAACCTTTATCCAGTTTGAGTTCTCAATAAACCGGTTCCTACTAAAAAGTCATATGGATTTATAAAAACAAATAAGGATGAAATTCTTTTAAGAGTGTAGGGAGCTACCTCACTTGCTAATCTCAATCAAGAAATTTGCAATCATTTATAGTACATTATTAACTATATTTTATCTCATAGGGTACGATCTCTTTTAGACATACCATTTAGGTTATGGCATTCCAAAAGGGATATTTAATATTATGCCATTTGTCTTTTTAAAGTTTCCAAACTCCATTCTAAGAGATTTACTACCTCGATGTCTTCAATGGTTTTAATATCTTTAGATGCATGTTTTTCAACTTCGTTCATGAATCGTTTGAACTCTTCAAACAAATCATGCCTATATTTCATCAAATTCACATGCTCTAATCTCTAAAGATTATCTGTAAATAAGATGAAACAACGTTCATCAAATAAACAAGATCTAATCTCCAAAGATCATCTATAAACG
>CAOJBK011903078.1:0-12345 GCA_948294925.1 Codiaeum variegatum
TAATCTTTAGAAAAAGAAAAAAAAAAGAAGCTTACTTGTATAGTTGCAAATATGAATATAATAATACCAAGAATCTTATGAATTTTGAAACTATTTTGCTCCTTATTGGAAGAACTCCCAAGCCACAAACCAATACCCCATCCAATTGTGCCAATAATGTAACCTGAAGTTTGACACAGAATGTGAAGATTGTACCATTCTTCACATTTTAAAGGAAATTTCTTGAAATATCTTGCAACTATTACTCCAATGGGCAAGAAACCTCCCCATCCTACAATGTTTAGAATCCCATGTACCTAAAAGTTCATTAATTTAAAAATTCAACAAATTTTTTTATTAAAAAAAAAGTCATTTAATTATCATAATTCTAAATTTAAAATATTTTTTAAAATAAATGACAAATATTTTGAAATGAAATAAAATAAAATAATTCAAAGTGACAAATAAATTTATTTTCATTAACAATTTGAACTTACATTCTTGAAATGATGCCTTGGATGAGCCCTAGATAATCCAATATGAGTACTTGCTACTCCATCAATCTCATTATTGCTATGAACAAACAAAGTATTTTTATTAAAATTATTGTGGAGCTTGTTGTTTTCAAAATTGAAGCCAATTTGAAGCTCATTGCTTGTAGTGGTTAATTGAGCACAAGGCAGAGGAAACATAAGGCTAAGGATTACAAAGAAATGGGAACTCATGACAAATTGGCATAATTAAAGAAATACAAAAACATATATATAAATTAAAATTTTGTATAAAGCTACAACTAAATATGATTAAACATTAATTATTTGTACAGAATTAATTAAATGTTTGTTCAATAAATATTCAAAGCACTGTCTGTACTATTTAGAATTTGTTCTTTGCTTTTCTTATTAACTTGTATAGAATATTTTTTACTTTTTGATTCATTAGCTCTTTCTACACTAAATGAGATATTGTTCTGATTTTCGTGTTTTCCTTTTCTTTTCTGTTTTAATGCTTTTTTTTTTTATAAAAAAAACAAATTATTCAAGCAATATTTAACTTTTAGTATGTTGGTTAGTTTCTATGGCTGCATAAAAACTTTTTTAATATAATAAAAATAATAATATAGTGGGAAGAAAAGGAAAATGTTTCCATAAATATAATTTAAAAAATTAAAATGTATTAAATGAAATTTAGATTAAAGACTCGAAAGTGAAGTTGGTTCTCCAAATGTAAATAGTCAAATACATTCTCTACTATATAATATAAAAATAAAAAGTCTATTGGAGAAGATTTTTTAAGATAGCTCATCAAAATAAACAATTTAGATAAAATAAAAAGTTTATTGAAGATGTTCTACAAGCTTTATATATATATATATATATATATATATATATATATAAACATGAAAAAGATTTTAAAAATATACATATATTTTAGTAATATGTTTTTTAATATTTTTATTTTTAAAATTTAAAAACAAAATAGAAAATGAAAAACTGCATTTCTTTTTTTTTTTTTTTGAGTGGTGAAAGGGAATTGAACCAAACTATACTATTAGGCTATACTTTGGTGTTCAAGCGCGAGCGATGCTAAATTGATTGTTAACATTCATCTTTCATTTGGTTTAACCTAAGCTAGTTTCATATAACCTTTTTAATATTTTAAAGGGATCACAATTCTATGGCCGCATCAACACAACACTTTCAGAAAATTTCTCTTTACTTTCAAGCAAAATCCTAGAATTGAGTCCTCTGAACTGCTGCTATTTCATCCGGAGTGACGACGTTTTGCCCATATTTCCATTGGTTGCGAAGATTGACAGCCTTGTCTTAGATACCACCCATCTTCTTTGGCCTTGGCCTTGGCATGGTGATGACACTGTCTATATTCGGGGAAGAAAGAGCCACTTAGAGCCCCAATGACGGTGGCCAGTAGAGATGTCATTACCGGACCTATGGACAATTATCCCTATTATCTTTTGTATTTCTTTTATTTCTTAATTTATTTTCTATTTCAAGTACTAAAAAAATACTAAAAATATATACTGTTTGAATTATATTTTTGGGATTTTGTATAAAATCTATTATTGTTTACTTATTTGTGTTTAATCTAATCTGACCTAAACTAAAATGAGAGACTCATAACATTCACTTTTATCGTACTGAGAATCTTTAGACCGATTCATCCTAATTTGAGCACTCATAACAGCTCGGGTCTTTATAAATGAGGTGGTAAACAATAAGGTGGTAATAATAATCATAACAATAATAATTATAACATGCAAACAAACAATGTTAACAAGTATATTACTGTATTAGGTCTTAATTAATCATTAATTAATTGGTTAAGTGAATGAACAATGATAAGTTGAAAAGCCAAAAGATTTTCATTTCATTGCAGGATGGTCTAACACTGCCCAAATATCTTGACTTTAATTTTGAAAAATTAAATAAATGGGATCAAGATCTAAAAAAGAGTACAAGTCAAACTCAAAATCACAGTTTTAATAGCAAAAAAATTAGTTAATTGAAGTCAGAAGTGCTCCTATAACTAATCCAAATCCTAATTCTAATGACTCCAGCACGCAACGACCTATTAGCTTAACTGAATTACTGTTAGATATTTTGCTCTCACTTTGCTTATATCTTATTTAATTTATGAAATATCATAAATAATTTGATATTTTATATATAATTTTTTAGAAATGAAAAAAATTGTAAACTTCAATTCATTTAAGCCAATACAAAAAATTTAATGATTTAAAACACTCTAAACTTTAATGTTTTTTCAATTATTCTATCACATTTTTTTAACAGTTTACATATTTTATTTTTCGAATAGTTCAAAATCTACTATGAGACTAAAAGTCACAAAATTTAACGGTCCAAAAAAGACTATTAGTTTGATGGGATATAGGCTAATAGTATTACTCAAAAACTATGATATATAAGGTAATAATTTTTTTAAAAATTGATAAAATTGAAAAAAACAAAAGAGTAAAGTATTTAGCATTTTTTTTGCTATACATTTCTAACAATTAGAGATACACAATTTTGAAAAATACAAAATATCACTAATAATTTTTTTTAATATTTTTCAAAATTGTGTATCTCTTTTTTTTTTTTTTAAATTGCACATACATTCCTAACAAAATTGTGTATCTCTAATTTTTATGAATGTATGTGCAATTACAAGTAATTTTTTTTGGATCTGTTTCACCACGTCAGCACATGGACTAGATATTTTTAAATTGACAAATCAGTATTTGATAATTAATTGAAAGATAATATTGAAATTCTTACATTCTTAAATTGTGGAGAGTTTTATAACCATCAGGATTACGTATCAATTACCGAGTAGTAGTTGTCCATATGCTGACGTGGTAAACCAGGTACACCCAAGAAAATTTTTTGCAATTACTTAGAAAACTTGAATAATTTCATGTACGCAAATTCAAATGCATCCTCCCTTATATTTCCATCTCTATAACCAAAATTACTGGCCTAACTTGGGATTATTTCCTGCTTCATTCCACAGATAATGACCTCCATTATTAACCTGACAAAAAAAAATTTACAAATGGCTCCTATAAATACATTAACATTCTTTAATTCTCCTCCAACAATTAACATCTCTTCTCTCCCACACACATTGTAAAAAAAAAAAAACCAATGGCAATGAATTCAAAAATTTTGCTTCTTTTATTTCTTGGGCTTATAGCAATAAGCAACATTTTATCAGCAACTAGTGATGAAAATGAGACTAATACAATTAGAGCAGGGCGGTTCCTAGCCTCTAATGCTGCAGCGCGGCCGCAGACCACATGTGACAAGTACCCAAAAGTTTGCCGTGCCAAGGGCAGTGCGGGGCCAGACTGTTGCAAGAAACAATGTGTTGATGTGATGAATGATAAGGTTAATTGTGGTAAGTGTGGGAATAAGTGCAAGTATTCAGAAATTTGTTGCAAAGGCAAGTGTTTGAACCCATCAAATGACACAAAAAAATTGTGGCAAATGCAATAATAAGTGCAAGAAAGGAAGCAAATGTGTGTATGGGATGTGTAGCTATGCTTAAATTACTTGCTCCCTTCATTCTTAAATAACAAGCTATTATGCTTATCGATACTAAACTTTGACTTTCAATTATTTTTAAAATATATAAATAAAAAATTTTAAAAAAATAATCTTATAAAGATATTTTTTAAAATAAAGGTATCGATATATATTTTATATTATGATTTGAAATATTTTTTTTATAAATTAATTTTTAAAGTTCAGACATGAAAAATAAAACAGATAATTATTTGAGAATGAAGGGTGTATTAATTATGAGCTACAAGTAGTGAAGAAGAGATTTATAGTTAATTGTTTGTTACCAATAAAGGCAAGGTTTCACATTTCCATGTTTGAGGTAGCTTTTGCAAAATTTATAATATTATTAAAAGTTATAATGAAATGTTGTAAAGTTAATAAATAATAGTATAATGTTAAAAGTTGAAGTAAAAAAAAAAAAGACATTGGTTCAAAATGTTAATTGTATTGTTGTATGAATTCTCTTTATTATATATATTCCAAAGTCGTATTAAACTTTTGCTTCTATAATATACATATTAAACTTTATTATATATGATGATAATTGAGCATGATATTGACTAACAAGATACAAATACCAAAACTTTGAGATAAAGATCATATTTTAAGATTAAAAAAAAAAGCTCAAAGTAATGCATTAAATAATAAATTCAAAAGTGTAAAATTGATCAAAATAATTATAGTACTTCAATCAAATTTTGGGTTTCGATCTCCGAGCATAATATTAACTTTCTAGCAAGATAAAAATACGAAAGTCTTAAGATGGAGTGTTAATCCTATTATAATGTTAAAAAGACTCAAAATAACACATTAAAAAAGATTCACTGAAATGTATAAAATTGATCGAAATCTTAAAGGGTACTTCTATGAAATCTTGAGTCTCCATAACTAAGCATAATATTAATGATATGGTTTCGTAATAAACCTTTTATCTAATTTCGAGGCAAAAAAGTTTCAAAATAATCTATAAGAAAATGAAAATATGCAAAATTGATTGAAATCACTCTAGGAAAATTTCGATTCAAAAGTCAGAGAAATATTTTGAGTTTTTGACATGATATTAATATTATAGTTTTATAATAAACCTTTGATATTTTGAGGTGAAAAATTTTCAAAATAATCCACAAAACTAAAAAGAATCGAAATATGCAGAATTGACCGAAATCCTTGGTGCTAACCCTAGGAAAATATTCATCCAGAAGTCTGGGCAAATTTTTGAATTTTTGGCTTGATATTAATGATATGGCTTCGTGATTAACTTTCATTAAATTTTAAAGTAAAAAAAAATCTCAAAATAATTCATAAAACTAAAAATTACTGAATGTGCAAAATTGACAGAAATATCTAGTGGTACCCTTAGAAAAATTTGGATCTAGAAGTCTAGGCAAGATATTGAGTTTTCGGCATGATACTAATGCTATGACTTCATGATTAATCTTTGATAGAATTTTTAGGTCAAAACCGAATGTGCAAAGTTAATAGAAATTTCTAATGGTACCCTTAGGAAAAGTTGGATCTAGAAGTCTAGGCAAGATATTGAGTTTTCGGCATGATACTAATGCTATTGAATTTTCAGGTCAAAAAGATGCAAAATAATCCATAAACCTAAAAAGAACCTAAATGTATAAAATTGACCGAAATCTCTAGCGGTATCTTAAGAAAAATTTCAATCTAGAGCTTTGGGTAAGATTTTGAGTTTTGGGTATGATATTAATGATATGACTTCGTGATTAACTTTTCATCCAATTTTGAGATAAAAATTTTTTAAAATAATATATAAAATTAAAAATCACTGAAAATATGCAAAATTGAATGAAATCGCTAGTGATACCCCTAAAAAAATTTTGTTCTAAAAGTTCAGGCAATATTTTGAGTTTTTTATATGATATTAATGTTATGTTTTAATAATTAACTTTTGATCCAATTTCAAGGCAAAAAAGTTTCAAAATATCAATAAAACTAAAAATAAATGACGTGCAAATTTGGTTGAAATCCACACCCTTATGAAAATTACGATCCAGAAGTCCCAACAAGATTTTGAGTTTTTAGCATTATATTAGTTCTATGGTTTCATGATTAACCATTGATTGAATTGCGACTAAAAAAGATGCAAAATAATCCATGAAACTTAAAAGAGTAGAAATGTGCAAAATTGACTGAAATCTTTAGTGGTATCTCTAGGAAAATTTCGATCCTGAAATTCAAATAAGTTTTTGAGTTTTTAGAATGATATTGATGATATGTATTCAAGATTAGACTTTGATCTAATTTTGACATAAAAAAGCAAAATAATCCATAAATCTAAAAATATCTGAAATGTGCAAAATTGGTCGAAATTCTAAATGGTTTCCCTAGGAAAATTTTGATCAAGAAACCCCAGCAAGATTTTGAAATTTTTGTATGATATTAATACTATGACTTCATGATTAACTTATAATTGAATTTTGAGGTCGAAAAGATGCAAAATAATCCATTTAACTAAAAATAATCGAAATGTAAAAATTTGGCTGAAATCCCTTATTGTACCCTTAAGGAAATTTCGATCAACAAGTCCATGCAAGATTTTGAGTTTTGACATGATATTAATACTATGACTTCATGGTTAAACTTTCATTCAAATTTGAGGTAAAAATTATTAAAACAATCCGTAAAACATAAAATAACCGAATTGTGCCCAATTGGTCAAAATTCCTAGTTGTACTCTAATGAAAATATCGATCCAAAAATCTGAACAAGATTTTGATTTCTTTGCATGATATTAATGCTATAGCTAAATGATTAGCCTTTGATCCAATATGGAGGTCAAAGTTTCAAAATAATCTATAAAACAAAAATAACCAACGTGTGTGAAATTGACCGAAATCCCTGCTAGTGCCCTAAGAAAAATATCAATACAAAAGTCCAAGAAAGATATTTAGTTTTCAAATAATACTAACGGTATGTTTTATGATTAACCTTAGATTTAATTTTGAGGTAAAAAAGTCTCAAAATAATTCATAAAACCAAAAAGAATTCAATGTTTAAAATTGGCCGAAATTCCTAGAGGTATCTCTTGGAAAATATTGATCTAGAAATAGGCAAAATTTTGAGTTCTTGGCATAATATTAATACTATGACTTAATGATTAAGAATTCTTTCAATTTTGAGATAAAAAAAATCAAGATTTTAAGTTTTTCATATGTTATTAATGCTATTGCTTCGTGATTAACCTTTTATCAAATTTTGAGATAAAAAAGATGCAAAAAAAATCCATAAGATTAAAAATAATCGAAATGTACAAAATCCCCAGTGGTATCCCTAGGAATATTGAAACTTAGAAGTTCGAGCAAGATTTTGAGTTTTTTGCATGGTACTAATGCAATGGTTCATGATTAATTATTGATCGAATTTTCAAGTAAAAAAGATGCAAAATAATCCATAAAACTAAAAATAACTGAAATGTACAAAATTGACTAAAGTCTCTAGTGGTACCCTTAGAAAAATTTCGATCCAAACGCTCGGGCAAAATTTTGAGTTTTGGCATGATATTACATCTATGGATTCATGATTAAGAATTCATTCACTTTTGAGGTTAAAAAAAAAATCAAAACAACCAATAAAACTTTACATAACCGAATTAAGCAAAATTGACCGAAATCCTAAGTGGCCTAAGGAAAATATCGATCCAGAAGTTCAGGCAAGATTTTGAGTTTTACCTTTGATCAAAATTTGAGGTTAAAAAGATGCAAAATAATATATAATACTAAAAATAACTGAAGTGTGAAAAATTAGTCGAAATCCCTAGATTTGTCTGGGTGCATACTGAAGAGAGTTCTTTGACATCTTTCTCAGTGAAAGGACTCATAAGGTGGGAATTTTGCTCATCAGTAATTCTCGTTTCCACACAGCTTAATAACTCAATAGCATCACTACCTTCAGTAGCAAATAGATTTCGAAAATACCCAGCAATCACCTGGTCAATTTCCTCATCAGACGAACACCAATCACCCTCCTCATTTTACAGCTTAACAATCTTATTTTTCTTCTTTCTGGTGGATGCAAAATTATGAAAATAACGAGAATTAGTGTCACCTTCCTGAAGCCAAAATACTTTGGACCTCTACTTCCAATAAACCTCGTGACTATTCAACAACTCATTATACCTCATTTTTGCCTTTTTAAATTCATACATACCTTCTGAATCTCTTCTATCCCTCATTGCTTCCACTCTTTATCTACACTCCTTCATTTCTTTTCGAATGCTCCGAATTTCATGCCCACCCTAAGTAGAAAAGAGAACTGCACAATGCTCAATTTTCTTTTGAATTGGCTAACCTGTAGATGAAGCCTAGTTATTCCCAATAATTTCCTTACAATATGTCTCTTTCAGACAAACATTCTTAAAGAGAAATCTTTTATTAATTGGGGCTTGAACTATCGGGCAAGGATTGACATAAATATGAAGGTGGTTAGACCCTAATGCTTCAACACACCACACCCTAACCCCTTGAAATTTTTGAATTAAGATTGAAAGGCCACAGCCTTATCTAAATGCTCTTCCACCCAGGCATCAGTACCCCCATGACTTCTCCCATGTGAATTGATTGCCTTCTAAACCCAAATCCAATAATCCACTATCCCATAAAGCTTGCTTGAATCGTTATAACATCCATTTAGGTTTCTGGTGTTGCCCTCTTTTCTCATTTGGGGATTTAATATCATTAAAATCCCTAAGACAAATCCATAGCAGAGAACTGCGTTGAGGCCAAAAATCGAAGTAAATTTCATGAATCATGGAATCGAATAGATTCGGGATAACCGTAGAAGAAGGTAGCTCGCCAATCCCCTAACCCTTCCTTACTCACCTTCACATAAATAAAATTACGAGCATACTTGAGCAAGGAAATAGAACATGATACTTTCCAAAATAAAGCCATATCTCCACTGAGCCCAACTTTATCTACTGAAAATAAACTAGCAAAGTCCATTCTTACTTTCAGCCCTTCTAATTTTTCCCTAGTACTTTTAGTTTCAATCAAACACAACATATCAGGATTTTTAATATGGATCACATCCAATAAAGCTTGAATTGTCTATGGTCGGGCCAAACCACAACAGTTCCAACAAAGAGAACTCATTGGGCTCGGTGGGCCTGGAGACCAGGACCCATTGCTAGCAAGTTTTTTGAAGGACCTTGAGACTTAGCCTACACACTCCCGCTATCTAGTTCCCCTCCCTCCTCAGTATGCTGACGTTTCAACTCAGCAATTATAATACCCTCATCCACCTCATAAGATTTTAAACCAACTCCCTTATCCGCATCATTTTGCATTTTTTATCTAGTCCCTAAATTACTGCCTGTTTGGCCCCCTCCTTCCTTAGAGCACTAGCCACGATCATGAGTAGTTACCACTTGGAATCAATTGCCATTGCAGCTGCTTCCTCCTTTCCCAACTCCTTATTCAAGTTTTCCGACGGACTAACCCTTAACCACCGTTTATCAGAGCCTGCAACACTCCGACGAGACGGAGCTTTCATCCAAAGTCCATAAGGACGAGGAATTTCATTAGGAGAATAGTCATACCTTTTAAGGCATTTTCTATTAGTGTGGCACAACATCCCATAGACAAAACATAAGACATTTAGCCTTTTATATTTGAAATCAATCCATTGCCAGTCTCCCCCTGCCTTTTTTATTTTCATCCGATATTTCAATGGTTTACGAACATCAATACTGACTTGGATTCATATATAGTTTTGCCAAACTCCTATTAAATTCTTCTCATTTGAATCCACAAACTCCCTAATATAATTCCCAACATCCTTGAGGACACGTTCAGACATGAGTCCAACTGGTAAGTTATAAATCCAAACCCAAAATTGAGTATAGTTCAATTCAACAGAATTTGGATTATCATTCCCCTAGCAGTATATGTTGACAAAAATTCTAGGGACCAGCCTCTAAGACCTGTTGAATATCCCATTAATGGAAAAATTGGAACAAAAATAGCATTGGAGACAAATCCTTAATGATGAGCCCTTTCCTAGGCGCCATAATCGTGCCATTGTATTATTCATAGCAATAAATTTTTATATTTATTTGGATAAACAAAGATGGAAATAAAATATTTGAAGCATAAGATAGATCTAATAGATAAAGAAAATTTCAAATATAATTATACAGAAATTGGGGGTGAGCCATGGATGGAAACACTAGAAAAAATTACTTATGAAACTCAAATAATACCTTCTGACAATGGAAGATCCATTGTCAAAATCTTCAAGAAGTTTTATTTTAGAGGTGATGCTGAGCTTGATGCTAATTGGATTAATAAAAGAGAAGATTTCATTAATGGAGTTTACAAGGCAACGGAAACTTTCTACTTAGCAAATCCTAATGCCTTTTAAAATATATAATGTTATAATTAATTATGGTTTATATACTTTTTTTTTTTTAACTAATGGATTACAATGTTGGGTTGTCTCTCGACTGTACCATTTGTAATGGACCAACCTCACTAAGAGCTGTAGAGGTTCTTTGGCAGATATACACAAACTTCCTATTCATAAAAACCAGCTCAATTCTGAATCATACTCATTGTTAATTTCTTGTTTAAAATTCGTTTTCATTTTCTTGGAATTTCTACATATTCCAACCAACCAAACACTCTTTAACTACTTACTAAACAACTAGTCACTGAAATTGACAACTTTACTAACAATTTTGTAGCAAATGATTTGATCAGGCTATGTAAGGGCATCCACAATGCTATAACTTAACCCTAACTATCTCATCTCATTAGTCATTAAACTCTACAAGATATCAGAATATAAATCTACAATCAACAAATTACATTCTTAATTCAAATTAGTCCTCAAAAATTCATATTATGAACCAATTAGGGACGTTAACAAGTAAAGGCCTGACTCGTGAGCTATTCTTGATCTAAATATAATATAATGTGAACTACCTATAATCTGACTAACTATAGGAGCAACAAGTTAAAATCAAGAAAATGGCACGCAGCAAAAATTGGTAAATCAACCTCACTCTCCTTCCAAATCATGATCATATGTAAGTTATAAAAAATTTAAGTAGCTAAACTAAATCCACACTGCAAGGCTCCTAATGGTTGAATAAGAGATTGGTATAAATAAATTACAGCTAAACTATTTTACTGGTAAGCCCAAAAACACATGCATATCAATTTTAATATTTTCTCCTTTTAATTTCTTTCACCTATGTTTAGTTTTTACTCTTCCTCATTACAAATTACTTAGATTTTCTTACCGACTTAGACTTCTTCATTTTGCTTGATTTATCATCAGCAGCACTTGCCCATAAGTACCCATTTGGAATAGCAAATGGATCAGCTTGTTGCTGCTGTTGTTGCTGCTGCCCCATTGGATGAGGTGGACATCGCTTGTGCCCGGACTGGCTGCTATTTCTCCTCAGCCAGCCAACAGATACAGATGATGAGGACGAGGATGATGAACAGGATTGAAAAGATGAATTATGATCATCTTCTGACGATGATGCTCTTCCTCCATTGGAAAAATGTCTTGGACTTGAAAGTGGAGTGTAGAATTGTTCTGTTGGTGGTAACTCTACAAATTTTGTGAATGTTATCACTACTCTTACAGTAGGGACCACTGGAATTGCCACCTAACCTCACCAAAGCAAAATCATTATTGTTAATCATAGAATTAATTCAACAAAACACATTTGATTAGTGACAATCAAGAAATCAGGACTCAATGCAGTGTGGGACCCGAATCACTGATGACCTCGGAAACCATGAGGTCCCATACATAATCACTATAGCATTAAAGAAACCGACTATAGACAAATGGTCCCCACAAAAGCTTCTTCTCCACTAATCAAAATTCAAGAGAAACATACACACAACTGCTTTTGTTCTTTTCTTTTGCTTATACGACCATTAAAAAACGTAAAATGAGAGGTCCCACTTACTAAAGGGGTCCACCTAAACTTTCATAATTTGCAATTATGCCCTTACCTTAACCGGAAAAGTCCCCGCCGGGAACTTGGTGGTAAGCAACTCCCGCATTCTTCTAACGGCCTTCACTTTACTTGCTAAAATGTCAAGTAACGGCAGTAGTTCTTCGGTTTTTAACGGAAATTGCTCTGTTAGCCAAACTGACGGCCTCAGACTCCTCACGTACTCCTTCTCCTTCGTCTGCGGCGTTGGTGCGACGGTTACCGCCGATCTTCTAGGCGGAATAGACATTCCCGACGATAATGACGGAATTATGTCTACGCTTTTTCTTCCTGCTG
>CAOJBK011904091.1:0-12897 GCA_948294925.1 Codiaeum variegatum
CTATCAAGTGTCTACAAGTCTGTTGTATGACTGTGGGTGTTGATTGGGTGAATGATCAACATTAGGATTCCTGCCACTTTGAAGGTCATCCATTACTTACGATCCGGGATGAATTTAGGTTATTCAAGATCAGGAAAAGTATTTAATGAAAGTTTCCCATAGACGGCGCCAATTGATAAGTTCTTGACTTAACAACTTCTGATCTTGGGCCTGAATCCAATATAATGTAGATATCTGCACAATGAATAATGGTGAGCTAAGAGGGTCAATCGTGTGCCTGACAATGATCTTCTGACGCTCAAGTCAGTAAAGAATTTCTATGCTTTGGATTCCCTGTGAATCCTTAGGAAAATATATTTGAGTAGTTTAAGGTTTTGTGAACATACCTTGAAAAGTATGACATCATGAACTATATATAATAGTTTTTGAAGCCTCGTGGCACGTTGTCAATAGTCTACGTGACAGTGTCTACGATGAACACGGTCTTGATGTTCATCAAAAGTGGAAACACGTGCTACTTATGGATCTGTGACACTTGTCCAGGACAAGGGGTCAAAGGCCCCCTTCGAGGGTGACTCTTCGAAACACTGTCAATCTCTTGGACATATGGTCGAAACCTTCTATGTCTTAAGAAGAGAAATATAAGTATTATGAACTTGAGCTTTTACTTTATAGTACGAGTCTTTGTATACCTTTGGAGTCCGGACCATTCTAGACCCATTTTGGATAGACTTGTATCAGACAGGAACAAGCTCGTAGGGCTTAAAATTGAAACGCCAATTCTTATAATTTTTTTTTGTTTGTTAAATGAGGCAGAGGATGGTGGCGCTGGTCGTCAGAAGAAAAAAAATAAGGCCGCCTTTAAACACCGTGCAAGAAGATGAAGAAGACTAGTGGTCAATGGTTGGCTGGAAGTGAGAATTTGCAGAGGAGAGGTGGCGGCTGTTAGCGCATGATAGGATATATGAACTGCTTATTTTCCATTTTTGCATCTAAAATTTGAACCTAATAAAAAACGATTGGCCCGATTAAGATCCAGTTCAAACCCGTCGGGTCGCATGATGCCATTCCCTTTGGCAGTTAAGCGACGTCGTTTTGAACTAATCTTATGACAAAGCTTTAAATAAAAACTACAGAATTTCGAAAATGAAGAACGATTTTCCTTCATATTTTGCTTCTCGTCGGCAGCTCCCTCCCCCTTGCAATTACATTCTCTGCCTCTGGTGAGCTCAACCCACCATCGAGCAAAGTCCGTTGTCTCCTTCCAAGCTTTTCTACGGCGATTTAAAGCCAGGTACTAATTCTTCTTCTTATCTTTTGTTTTATTTCCATTTTTTTCTTGTCACTCTTTCTCTATTTTGCTCATTAAACACCGCCACCAACTTCTGTGCCACTCCGTTTATACCGGAAACTTGGGCCACTCTTTTAAAAATGGTTTCTTCTTTATTGGGTTTATGTCTCTACTCTTTTGTGTATTTTGCTTCAAATTTTGGCTTTAAAAAAGTACTGCATCTTTCATTGCGGAAAATAAATTGAATTAGCAAACTCTTTAGATAATCTTTCTGTGTTTTTTTGAATCACTCGTACCCAATAGTTGTATTCATTGATTTCCCCATCTTATGATAGCACAGTTTCAGTTTAAAGGTGTGCTATTATTGTTGTTTTAAAAAGGAAAGAAAAGTAAAAGAAACCTAATTTTCTTAAGGATGCAATTTAGTGAAAATATTTACAAGCTTTTGAACACTGAATTCGGGTTTCCATGTTTTACACTTGTATTGTAAAATTAGTCACTGTTTTGTGGTAATGCGCTTTTGATAAATCTGAACTGCCATTTAGGGTTTCACTCAATTTTTATTTTTTTTTGCCGTTTAGAAGTTTTAGTTTTGTGATTTATTTTAAGTTACCAATTGTTGTATTTTTTGGTGTATGGATCTGTTTAATCTTTTTTTGGTAAAGAAAAATACGTATGCTCAATCAATCTAATTCCTAATTCTTTCTTGTATGTTTTCAGGATGTATTGTTTGTAGAGTTATAAGGTTGTTAATAGCTTACTATACAGAAATTGAGTAAGGGTCTTTTACTTTCAATGGATTCACCTGACCATAGTCGTAGTTATGTGAAGCGAGACACCATTGAGGATAGCTCAGATGTGAGGAGTGATGGGGCAGGGGATGATGAAGAATGGGAGGGCAGTGATAAAAGAAAGCATAGGTCTAGCAAGTCTAGAAAGTCTAGCAATGGAGAAGATGATGAAGTATTAGATGGCAGTGGGAGAAGAAGAAGTTCTGGTGGGGACAGGAATGAGAGTCGTAAGAGGCTGGGTGGTGGTGGTGGTTCTAGTAGAGCAGGCAGCGAAGATGATGATTATGAAACAAGAAAAGATTTGCGCTCAAAGCAAATGAAGAAAAAACAAGAGGAAAGTAGTTTGGAAAAATTGAGCAGCTGGTATCAGGATGGAGAATTAGAGAACAGGCAGGTTGGGGAAAAGGCTGGAAGTAAAGGGTACAGTAGGCTTGATGATAGTGAGAGAAAGAAAATGGGATTAAGGATTTCAGAATATGAGAATACCCGTAGTGGAAGCAAAAGTAAAGACGAAAAGTCTCATGATGGAGAACATGTAAAGACACAAGATAGAGATTCTAGGTATTCAGATAGGAGAGAGAGCGGTCTGGAAAAGGCTCATGGTTCGGTTGAGCTAGGAAGAACTTCTAGAAGGAGATGGGATGAATCAGATTCTGGAAAGAAAACTGAAGAAATTCATCATGAAAAGGCTGATCTTAGAAGTGGAAAGGGTTTTGATTCCAAATATGAGAATTCTAAGGAGAGAATTACATCTACAAGAAATGAACCCAGTGAGAATAAAAGCCGGGGTTCAGATTCAAACTATGAGAAGGGTGCCAAAGCCAATTACAGAGAAGAAAGAAGATCTGATGGAGAGAGGAACAAGAGCAAAAACAGGTCAGAAGCTGTAGAGGAAGATGATAAGGGTAGTCCTATTACTCGTGAAGACAGAACAGGCCAGGAGAAAAATGAAAAATACAAACAGCAGAGAACGTCTGCTGGTAGGGATGCTGTTGAAAGCCGTGAAAGGTCTTCCAATGCAGATGATGATGGAAGTAATTGGGGAAGAGATAAAAATGCAAGAGAAGTAGGGAACTCTAGTAGGTCCAGGACCCCAGAAAGGAGTGCAAGACGTCATGAAGAATCACAATACTTTGAAATGGAGTATGGAAGAAATTTAGAACTTAGGAGGAAGGATGTAGAAAGGGATGGCCATAGGGATGATAGATCAAAAGGTAGGGATGACAGTTGGAGTGACAGGAACAGAGATAGGGATAGTTCCAAGGATAGTTGGAAAAGAAGGCAATCCAGTGTCAACGATAGAGAGTCGAAAGATGGAGACATTGTTTATGATCGTGTTAGAGATTGGGAGCCAAGACACGGTCGTGATAGGAATGACAATGAAAGGCCTCATGGTCGTACTAGGGGTGAAGCTGTAAAAACATCATCAAATTTTGGAATTTCAAATGAGAATTATGATGTGATAGAAATCCAGACCAAGCCTCTTGATTATGGGCGAGCAGATTCTGGATCCAGCTTCCCAAGGAGAACAGATCTTGGGCATCAATCTGATGGGAAATCAGCATCAACTGCTGATGATTGGACAAATATCCGAGGTGAAAGGACAAGAAGACATGATTTATATGGTTCTACTCCTGTTGATGATATAAAGGAAAGATATACTGATGACATGAGAGATCCAAGTTCATGGAGGGATGAAATGGACTACCAGGCAGGGAAAGGAAGAGTACAGAGGGGCTCTATGTCTGGTCGTGCTGGTGGTCAAAGTTCCAGTGGTGCTTCACAGTCTCCCTATGGAAACCAGGAACAAGGGTCTTTCTCCAGAGCAAAAGGAAGTAGGGTAGGGAGAGGAGGAAGGAATAGGCCATCTGTAAGAGACAGTCAACAGGTCCAATTGCCCATAATGGGATCACCTTTTGGGCCTCTTGGCGTACCACCACCAGGACCGATGCAGCCACTTGGACCAAGCATGTCACCTGCTCCAGGTCCTCCAATTTCACCAAATGTTTTTATTCCTCCATTTTCTCCACCAGTGGTTTGGCCAGGAGGTCGAGGTGTGGAGATGAATATGCTACTTCCACCAGCTCTCTCTCCTGTTCCTCCTGGACCATCAGCCCCAAGATTTCCTCCTAACATGGGGACGCCTCCACCAAACCCTGCTATGTTTTTTAATCAGGCAGGACCTGGAAGGGGAGTGCCTCCAAACATTTCTGGTCCTGGTTTTAATGCTGGAGGACCAGTAGGTCGAGGAGCACCCCCTGATAAGAGCTCAGGGGGTTGGGTGCCTCCTAGAAATAGTGGACCTCCTGGTAAAGCTCCTTCAAGAGGGGAACAGAATGATTATTCCCAGAATTTTGTAGATACTGGTATGCGACCCCAGAATTTTATCAGGGAGTTAGAGCTTACCAATGTTGTAGAGGATTACCCAAAGCTTAGGGAGCTTATACAGAAAAAAGATGAGATCGTGGCTAGGTCTGGATCTGCTCCCATGTATTTGAAATGTGACCTGCATGAGTTTGAGCTCTCTCCAGAGTTCTTTGGGACCAAGTTTGATGTGATTCTAGTGGACCCGCCTTGGGAAGAATATGTTCATCGAGCTCCTGGTGTCGCTGACCATATGGACTATTGGACATTTGAAGAAATACAAAATCTCAAGATTGAGGTAGTCTGGTTGCAAATTGGTTGTTCTTACAATTGCTTTTAAGTGTTATCTGAAAAGTTGTGTTCTTCTCATTCATGCTCAAGCGCATATAATTTAACTCGCAAACAAGTAATTGCATACTTTCGAATGCAATTTGAAACTTGAATTGTTTGCTTCAACATGCTGGACCATAATGCCCTACCATGTTTATTTTTTTCCCAAATGCCGAACCATGTTTAGTGTGGCTGGCTGAGAGATACATTGTATTTCACATGTTTACTATATATAGCTAAACTTTGCCATTTGTGTGCAGGCAATAGCTGATACACCTTCTTTTATCTTCCTCTGGGTGGGTGATGGTGTTGGACTTGAGCAAGGCCGGCAATGCTTAAAGAAGGTACTTGGCACTTTGGCATGTGGAGTTGATCAAACCTACTCTGTCTTCTGTTTCAAATCATGTCATGTTTTATAAAATAATTTATTTTATGATTTAATTTATTCTTAATGTTTTAGTGGGGATTTAGAAGATGTGAGGATATTTGTTGGGTGAAGACAAATAAAACCAATGCAACTCCAGGATTGCGACATGATTCTCATACTTTGTTTCAGCACTCGAAGGTTAGTAATTGTGATATTTCTTCTGCATGAGACATCTATTCTCTCTTTTTGCTTTCTTCTCCTGCACTACAATTTGTTTGCTAAGGCATTTGTATTTTTCTCTTTTTCCTCAACTGTGATGATAATGAAGGAACACTGCTTGATGGGTATAAAAGGAACAGTTCGTCGTAGCACTGACAGTCATATAATCCATGCTAACATTGACACTGACGTAATTATTGCTGAGGAACCTCCTTATGGTTAGTTACACTCATAAAGTATTGAACTTCTTGGCTCTTCAATGGGATTATTCCATTTAGGATCTGTTTGCTCATCTTTTTTAATTGTAAATAATCTAAATCCAAATTCAGTTGTGGATTGCTTGTGGTTTCGTGTTCCTTTTTTTTTTTCAAAATCTTTAAGAAGTATTTCGATGATGCAGTAAGGTTAAAGCCAATGCATTCGTTTATTCTTTCAGTTTTAACTTAAGTTTGGTAGAAAATACATTCTTGTGCTTGTGTAGAGGTGTGATTTCATGGGCAAACCAGCAAGAAGGTTGAAACTTTCAGTTAATTTCTTTTTCCATTTTATGCTTTCAATTGTCTCTTTAATGTTTTCTAGCTTTATATGGTTTCCTTGCTACATTTCAATAAGAGGCCCTCACATGTCTTAGGATGAAGGACGTCATTATAAAGTTTTCTTGAACTGGAAATTTACTGAACATATTGTAAACTGTCATCATAAGACCCATTCTATTGTTTGCAAAATGAACACTTATAAGCCAGTTTTTATGCTAATGGAATTGCAGGTTCTACTCAAAAGCCTGAAGATATGTATCATATAATTGAGCATTTCTCTCTTGGCCGCAGAAGGCTTGAGCTTTTTGGTGAAGACCACAATATTCGAGCTGGTTGGTTGACTGTTGGTAAAGGACTATCGTCATCAAATTTCAATTCTGAGGTATTGTTACTTATAGTTGTTGTATGCCTTGACTTGACTCGTTATCTTAATGTACTTCAGAAATTGACTATAGGCTCCATTTGGTTGATGAGATAGTAATGACTTTGCAATTTTTAAATTTGTTACAATTTAGAGGAAACGGATGCTTTTTTACTTTAGCTCTGTTATTTTACAATGAAATTGCATGGAGAGGACAAATAACTGACTCTATTCATATACTCCGCCCCCTAAACCTAGCTAAGCAGAAGTGAGTATAGTATATTCTGTTGCTGATTTTGCAATTCCAAGATAAGTTGATGGTACTCCCACTACGGGTTTTATTCTATGAGTGGACTGTGATATCCCTCATCGGTCATTAGTTTCTTTTTCTTTTCTTTCTTATTTCACCTTTTCTATTGTTGGTTTTCTCTCCCTCATTGAACAGCTGTTCGATAGGATTACAAATAGGTGCCATGTTGAACCATTTTCTATCATTCTAATTTGGTTCTATTTTTTTCTCCTCTTTGCCACAAACCATACACTAATGAGATTTCGCTTCAAGTTTTAGCTTCATTGGAAACTATATAAGAATGTTTTCTCTCCCATTTTTTCTGGTTTTGGCACTCTCTCTCTTAAATGCAGATTTTCCTGCCTCTAGAGATTTGGAAGGAGAAAGCCAAAAGAACATTCTTGCTCATTAAGCGAAAAAATAGTCCTCCAACTTGCAATAATTGAAATGAGCCACTTAATAGCAAAGATGTGTCTCATGTTAGATTACCTGTATTGGATTTTTCAGGTTCCTATTCTCATAAAAGACTCTTGGGTATTCAATATTTTTAGCCGTAGATCCAAATGATTCTTATTTTTCTGACAACAATATTTGATTTGGAAGTTCTTTTACTTGTTTTCTGCCTGCTCTTGCTCTGGCTACTGTGTCTAATCCAAAATGCAAATTTGCTAAATGGGCTTGGTGCAACAACAGCGATAAGGACTATAATTGCATGTTGCACAGATGTGCAGTAAAGGAGACAAGCGCATGCAACCAAAATAAAAGATAAGGATAAAAATCAAAAAACTAATGAAGGGTTATGGTCTGCTCATATAATAAAAATATTAATGTGAGTTCCCGATGATTATTTTCAAATGCCATTAGGGCACCCAGTTTTTTTGTTTGTTTTCAATTTATTGTGTCTAAATTTGATCAGTGTGTAACAAGAGTGTGTTTTTATCCGGTAAGATGTTGTGTAACAGAGCTTTTATGCATGCATCACAAAACTAAAAATTCCTGAATCCAGTTGTAATTATCCTGTCAGATGTCCTGACTAGTTTACATTCTGCATTGCATCACATGGTCTAGTTTTACTAGAGAATTCAATAACTCTTTTTTTTTGTAGACAAGGAAAATAAAAAGTGAAATTAGTGTTCTACCCTTGAAGTAGGGTCTGTCATGAATCAAGACTATTACACTCTGCTCATAATTGCATTTTGTATCCCTGTTTCCTATGGTTCTATACGCCTACATATTAACTGAAAATTTGGTAAATTTCAGGCATACATTAGGAATTTTGCTGATGAGGAAGGAAACGTTTGGCAAGGGGGTGGGGGACGAAATCCTCCCCCTGAGGCACCTCATCTCGTGATGACTACCCATGATATAGAGGCTCTACGCCCAAAGTCGCCGATGAAAAACCAGCAGCAGCTGCAGCAACAACAATCAATGTCCATTTCACTAACCACGGCCAATTCCTCCAGCAGAAGGCCAGCTGGAAATTCTCCACAAAATCCAAGTGCTTTCAGTTTAAATCAGGAGGCATCGAGCTCAAACCCTTCAACTCCAGCCCCTTGGGCTTCAATGGATGGCTTTTGAGTATGAGTAGGAGATACAGGAATATTTTTTATGTCAATGGGTACGTTGATGAGGCAAATAGAGTCGACCATAGATTTTGAGTTTCGAGACATAATTTTGTTATTCCATTGACTGTATATTTATTTATTGATAATTCAATGTCATTTCATTGCATGCTCTGCATCTTTGCTTGACCAGAAAAGCGGTAAAATTAATCATAGACAATAATTTAGCATTGCATCACATGACCTTCAAACAATTGTATAAATATTATGCACATGTACGAAGGACATATACAAACCACATCACAATAGAACATTAACATTGATGAAATTTTATTTATTTATTTATTTTTGCTGTCATTTGACAGTTTAGGTTTCCTGAAAATATGGAAACGGTTCAGGTTGGGGCCTTTATCATGCAGAAAAAAAGGATAAGGTACATTTTAACTTGTAACATTTTATAATAGGAACACATAAGCCTTCATTTTCTTGGCTTATTTAAACAATTTTAAAACAAGGATTATCAAAGCCCCTGTTGAAGTTAACTGTGTTAATTGTTAAATGAATCTCACCTTATAAAATTAAATAATTATTATCTTTTTCTTCACCTAATTAACTTTTATTTAAGCAAAACTAATTAACTTCTCTTTAATCAATAACCACTCAATCCATTTGAAATTTCAGTCATTATATAAATTGTAGTCCATTTCATATTTGTCGAGCAACTTTTGAAAATTGGATATATTTCCTTTTTCTTTTATGAATGTTGTTCATGTTGTTCTTGCTTCCATGGACACCTTCAAAATTCCTGTGTTGATTCAAGTGAGTTGTCTTCTTTTAAACATTTATGTTAAATTATTTTTCTTTGCATCATTTTTATTTGAAAAGAATTTTCAAATTGACTTGCTTCATAGAAAGGTATATTCAAGTTAGGAATGGTAGTTTAATTTCTCTCTTTCTCATTTACTGTCTAAATGGAGTCACGTTGGTGATCCACCACCAACGATCAGAAATATGAAACGATCTAAGAGAAAATAAGGAATGCTTAACTCTTTTGAATTTTGATTTTGTTTATCCAATTTCAAAGCCAAATTTGCTGTTTCTTATTCTTATAATTATAAGTCTTGTAATGATATATAGCAATGAACTCTCATTTTCTTTGATATGGCTTGGAGTGATGCTAGTAGTGGAGTCAGAGGAAGCAGTTGCGTCTGTATGGTTAGAACGGTAATGATGGTGGTGAGCGTGGATGATAATGGTTTGAGTAATTACTTGCTTTTCCTGGTAAATGGATGAATATGACATTTTTTTAAATTCATTAAGAGGAGTTTATTTGTTCCATAATTGAAATTTGTGTTTAAATGAGAAAAAAAATTCATAAGAGTTTATTTGTACGTAAGATAAACTTTAAGGATTAAAATATACCGTATTAAAAAAAATTAATTATCATTTGAAATCATATGGTACGTTTTTACTTAAAATACTTTTTGAAAAACACATTTTAAAAAATATGTAAATTTTAATTTTTAACTTATTATTAATATTATTATTTATTATTTAAATTCAAAAAAGTCAATTTCTCAAACTTGAAGGAAATAAATTTCTTTTAAACTCAGTAAGTTTTTTACTTTTAAAAAAGTTTTTTAGATAACAGTAACCAAACAAGATAATTTTATATTTTTCAAAAGTCTTACGTGAACTTGTAACATACCAAACGATATCTAAATCCAAATAGGTTAACCTGCTATATCTGTTTACAACTTTGCCAACCCGTCTATATAGTCGGGTTAACTAAATTATTCTATATCAAATTTTAACGATTATTAACCAGTATATAATCTCAAAATTTTATAACACCTAAGAATTCACACAGTGCAGTAACAAGATATACTATGTTGATCTCCATTACACAGTGCAAACAATATAAGAACCTTATTTTGAAATAGTTTGAACTCTAAGATTATGTATAGTAATGGTGTCTTTGTGTCTTAAAATTAAAAATAAAAACAAGGTACCTAAAAGTCGGTAGAAATTAATGCCTGATATATATGTAGTTAGCCAAAAAGATGTGCAGTTAGAACAGGTAAAACGAGTTTGACAAGTTAAACTATCTCGGAGCCCTTAAAAAAACAGGTAACTCCATTCACAAACCAGGTCACCCTCCACGCATATGAGCACCTAGCTCACCAAAGTGATCATCAGCCTCCATTGTATCCTCTGATAAGCAAATAGCATCAAGCTTTTATTTTAGTACTTCTATGGCATTCAATACCAACTGAGAAGCTTTAATTGCACCAGTTGATTCAACTGTGAATATAAAACTGTCTTCCTTGGCCCGGATATCCACAAGCCTTGGCTTCCCCATAGCTTCTGTTTTCTTAATTACTTCGTCATCATACGTGTATGTTTCACATTCAACCACTACAACCTAAAATGATTGCAAAAAACATAAGCACATCCATCTAAGTAAATATAATATACTTGAGCATAGTAGTATAATATATCCTAGACATCTAGGCTAAGTTTCTAAAACCATTCATGACACTAGTTCTGGGATGCAACATGACCAGCAACGCCACAATGAGAACTCTTACTTCTCATCAAAGAATCATAATCCTGACAATAGTACTAAGCATAGTTTACATTGATGCATCATATGACCAGCAACGCCATCCAAAGAATTATAATCCAATGAGTTTGTGACATAAACTCTATACATTTGATAAAAAGAATTGGAGATTAAAGCTAAGAATAAGAAGTGCTAAAATTAGAAACATCTTCACACAGATGGCAGGAAAATTCAAAGAAGACTATGTAGAAGTATCAGATAAAGAGCTTGAACCTATAATGATTATGTATTTCCTCAACAAGAAAATGGCAGACCTACAAGTCGTTAAACAAGAAAACATATACACAAAATCTCATCCACATATAGTGTGCTAACTCAAAAAAATAGATCCCATAGTGGATGCCAACAATTTCATATCTCTAAAAGATATTAGAGCTTATAAAATCATTGTTAGTTCTTGTAAAGTGCCTAAAACATTCAACAATAATGCATGAAATGTCTATAACTTTTGTTTTTATTGTCTTAGGTTGAATGCAGAATGCAATATGCTCCAAATCAAAGAAGTTAGTGAAATAAAACAGCAGGTAAAAAATGTGCCATTTGCAACAAACAAACTATTAACCCAAATTGTATAAAGTAACCTGTTGGGTATTAGGATCAATGTCAAAGACTTTAGTAGGACTACTATCAACCCAAGTTTGTTTTTCTTCAAGCGTCAAAGTTACCATCAAATCTTAATTGATATGAATATCAGGTTCACACATGAAAGTAACAATAGTTGCAGGGGACCATTTGGCGTGATCCTTGTCAATCCCTTTTCTGGCAAAGGCTCTCAGTCTCCATTCTTGCCCATGGTGAAGTTTCACAATAATGATTCCCCTATGCACAGAGCAAAAGAAATTCAATTCCTAAAAGAAAGGACAAAAAATACCAAAAATAAAATAATTACCTTTGCTCAGTGGAATCATATCCCGTAGTAGAATCAGAGAAATCAACAGGAACAACAGTGTGATCAGAGCTATACAAGTCCTTACTAGTAACATCTAGGGTTTGGTCAGTAATACATTTAGCCCAGAAATGAAACTCGACGAAGCAATACTCGCACTGACCATCACCATCGCAGTTGTGAGAGAAGCGCATGCTCATGGCACGTTCGCTGGTAAGAAGAATGAGGCCGAGCCGGTGAACGGGGACTTCAGCAATCATCACACGCCAAAGCGCGTTGGCCAAGGAAGTATCAGTGTCGCGAAACTCGAATTTGCAATAGTCTTCATATGATGAGTAAGTTGAACAGGTGACAACATGTGGACTCTTATGTGATGAGTAAGTTGAATAGGTGATATTAGACGATGAATACCTGGGTTTTACCATAGTCAATATTTAATTGTCTAAGTCATAGTTGTACATATAGTCTTTTGACTAGAGGTGGAATTTATCTAATATATTGGTGGGTGTAGTTTGCTATTGCTTACATACTTCTGCTAGGCACACAGAGGTATATGGCATCTGGTGGTTGTACTTAGAGATATATTGAGATAAATGTTCTCTAAGAAAGAATTCATTAGCTTGGGTAAACAAGTAAGGATTCTATGACTTCTAGTTCCCCTCGATATAAAATCCCTGATCAAGGTAGAAAAGATTCACTAGAAAGTATTTCTAGTAGGAATCGTAAATACCGAGGACTATAACTTAGATGTAGTCATATGATCGAAGCATGTAGAGTTTGACTATTCCATGACTTTAATTAAGATCGGGAATCCATAATGAAGGACTTGAGGGCATGATAACTATGTCCATTGGTCCATGCTTATATGTTCATTGACTTGGTCGTCAATATTCGTTCCTATTTAGGTAGTCGCAATATGTTGTGTTAGATGTCACTCACGACTCACGAGACATGCATTAGATGGGATTTTATACATAAATATAGGGAAAGAGTTTTCCTATCTTAGTGCTATTTAGGACATGAACCTGGTTCACACACGAAAAAGTATTGAGCAAGAATTGTGTAAAGATATTATAATTGATATCCAATTGAAATATTCAATTAACTATTAATTATAATCGAATTGAACTTGTGATTAAATTCACAAAGACACTAGCATATCTTTAAGTTCTTTTCAAAGGAGTGTATTTCAATTTAGTCCATTTATATGAGATATAAAACATGGAGGATTAAATTGAAATTAGATAAAGTCATTAAGCAAAGGGATTAGTTATG
>CAOJBK011904244.1:0-13745 GCA_948294925.1 Codiaeum variegatum
AAATCAAGCAAGGTACAGAAGTTTCAAAGTTCAAGAGTTAATTACCACCATTGATTAGCAATACCCTTTTGTTTTCAAACTCAAATTGAACAATCCAAGCATATTGGCGACCAATCTGTTCCTCATGTGTGTAACTTAAAAACCATAAAGGCTCATTCCATTACCAAGTTCTGAGTAATACTCATTGTAGTTGAGATATCCCCAGAAATAAGAAAGCCCAAACTTCCCATGCCTAGGTGACTTGAGATAGCATACATACAACGCTTTCAGATTCTTCTCGAACTTCTGTTTTATGGAAAGCACCTGCAAAAGTGAAGCACTGTGAGCTACACCTTCATATGCACTGCTTTTAGACTAAACAATAGGAAACATTTATGGTGTTTCACAAATAAACAATATCACAAGGTAAAAGGGATCTCTGAGTTTAATGTGACAAATTTTTAAATTACTAGCAATGAAAGATTTTTGTGTATATTTTTAAAATTATTCATTCAACGTTCCAGCATAATGCCTTGAGACTAACCATATTCATGCAAGACTTTTCCCCAGTACCAATAAAGGCTGCTTTAAGTTATCAATCAACGGTGGAGAATGATGTAGAAAATTACCTTCGTTATATTGATTCTAGAAAGTTTACTTATAGAGTCTTCTTGATCCAGTCCCGCATCCCACGTGCTGGTAATAAGACAAGACCAGAAGTCCAAGGCACATTGCAAAATGCTTTCTATTATGGTGGCTATGGATCGTGTTTCATCAGACAGGAAACATCTATGAAGTTTTAAATTTGCAGTTAGATCATAACCATTGTTTTGGAATGAAAATAGACCAAGATGCAACTATATACAAGGTGTAAAGAGAACATTTCCAACTACGACTATCATAGGCATAAGCTTCAGCAAGGAAAAAGAAAAAACACTTCTTTTACTTGAGATATTGACACTAGATCTAGGTGCATTGCATAAAACAACATAAGATAATGCCAATGGTGAGGACAATAGTAAATATACAAAGCTCCAATTCCAGATTCAGCTATAGCATAAATATTTCCAGGCAAGAGGCATTGGGAAGAGTATATGATTCTCCCCTATAGTAGTACAGGAACGTAAAACCAGCACAATTAGCCTGACTAGTTATATAATCTCCACTTCTGCCTTTTCAACTTCATGAAGTTCTACTCCACCCAATCATCACCTATGGATCTATATATGAAAATTGAAAAAGACAGGACAAGGTTATCCACTGTGGGAACAACTGGCTGAACTCATATCATGTCAATGTTGCATGGAGGCTTTTGCAAATAAAAGTCTGCTGGACACTGATTATCAAATATCAACTTTGCACACTATTATACAGCACCATTCCATATTAAAAAACAACTAAATGATTTAATGAATTTAATGACAAATGGTTCATCAGTGATTAAGTATACTCTCTCTCTCTCTCACTCCCAAAGAGTGTAAATGTGTAATTTTCAACTGTTTTTCTTGATTCATTTAGGAATAATATACACAAATATACATCTTGGGTGATTCTACAATAGGAAAGTTTATACAGTTATATGTAGAATCTAGCCTCTAATTAAGCTTGTAACCAAGTATTTACAAATTCTATAACAAAGAGCAAAGTAAATAGTTTCTTATTTTAACAAATGATGGCTCAAAATTCCAACAAAAAAGGTCACTTCAACTTACATATGTAGTGAATCCGTAAGATATTCCATGTGCACTGACTCCAGATCCATCATATCTTTGACCTAATCACAAGCAAGTACAAGACCAATGAAAGGATAAAAAGGAAATGAGAAACGTTATTTCCTTCCAAATGAAAAGAGGTAAATTGAACATGCATATAGGAATTAAACAAAAGTTAATAACATATATCTGCATCTGTGGCATTTTGCGTTTTCCTAGACAATCCTGACACATGCATTTGACTTCAAATTTAGTATTTCTACAGTATGGTACTAAAATAGTTCTACATTTTGGTTTTCTGGTATTTCTAAATGATGTACTTAGCTCGTGGGTGTGTGTGATTTTATATCTATCGGTTGGATTTTAATAGCTTTTATATGTATATCAATTAATTAATAATATACATAGGTTTAATTAATACATACAAGAGTTTAAGGTTTCAATTTTATAGTTTATGTCTGAACTAATTTGTAGTATATATAGGTCTACATAAATTGGTCTGAAGTTTGGATCTAAATGGTTTTATATGTATCTCAATATTATGTTAAAATTCTGTTTGGTACCAATATTTTCGGTGTTGGTTCAATACAATTGTCGGTCCATATGTGAGCTAAGAACAAATACTATATTTTCAATATAGTTTGATATAGTTCTTGTCCTACGTTCCAAATTTTTTGCTGTAGTCGGTTCAGATTGATATCCGAGTACCATGCTCACCCTAAGATATCATGGATTGTACATCATGATATAATTTTGGTATATGTATATATAGAGAGAGAGTTCCTTCAACAAATCCACCCTGTATATAAAAATTGTACCCTCAACTCAGCATTCACCTTCAGCAGTAAAGTATAGAAATTCAACAATTAGCAGTGCCAAAAACAGGCATAAAGTATAATTACCCAAAAAACATAACAAAGGGGGAACATAGTCGGATTAAGACAACAAAGTAAGAAGCGATAAGGTTCAAACCTTGTACTTTAGGCTGTGATGAAACCTGTGCCATGATATGTGAGACAGTTGTGACAGCACATATTGTTGTAAGGTAGAGATAAAATGATTGACCTGGTGCCTATGTTAGACAAATGAAAAAATTGTTATTTCTAGTTCAAAGCATAAAATCCTTACTTAGATTTGCTCAAATGTGGAACTCCAGTGAGGTGCATATTAGCTAAATTACAGACTAGCAAAAGTATAAACGATATCAATATCTAAAAATCGTGTCACACATGCAAAGTCTGTGACTAACGCAAAACTTGTCTCTTATCACTGCCCAGATCCAACAAAGCACCAGCTTCAAAGATAATGCACATTTCTACATGACCATCAGGTGATGCAAAAAAAAATAAAGTGAATTTATATATACTGGATGAGGAAGTTTTACATACCTCATCTTCATCAACATATTAAATTGAGCCACTTCCCTCTCATGCACTGCAGAATGACTCTTTTTACTAATGAAGTGCTTCAACTCCTGCGAAAACATATATCTTAATATAAGAAAAGCCCAATCCCAGCGACTGACATTAATTATTTTATCCAAGTTCCCAGATACACTTGCTTCTGCAATCTCTGAAAATTTTAATTCAAGTTCTTCTTTCAGACTATATTAGAAAAAGAATTGAAAAATAAGTTTCTACATAATGCTTCAAATATGAATCTTCATGCAACAATGAGAATTAGTTACATGGAGACATGCAAGCTAACAAAACATTCAAAGAGCTCTGGAAGTCACAAATTAGAGTAATCCAGCTATGTTAAATATGGTAGTGCATTTCCTTTCAAGTTGAGTCTGAGTCTTTTCACTAAATACAGGAGAAATTATTTGGTGACTGGCATCAGGGAAGGGCATCCCAAGTGCACTAAGCCTATTGATAGACCAATAAGAAAAGGTATACTACCAATATATAGTACATAAGAAAGCCTATACAAACACTAGCTATTGATTAATACCTTCAATATGCACCATATATCAGTCAAAGAGAAAACAGCAAGCTTCACTTGTACCAAAAAGTTGAATATATCTCCATATATTTTCAATGCACTTGGAGTCAAAACAATGCTGACAGGCCAATCGACTCGGTATCCTAAACCCAGGAAATCGAAGGAATGGACTCCTGACAGGTTGACAACTCAGTATTAGCAAAAGGAGAAAAACAATAAAACTTAAGAGAGGGAAATAGTGAAACAAAAGACACTTTAGGAATTGAAAATAAATCATATGGCAAGCTAAAATCATATTCAAATGAAACATAAGGAAATGTTATCAACAGACAGGCAAAATTTTCAGAAGTATGCATTCATCGTATCTCAGGAACGAAGCCGGAAAAGGAACTATTGTTCAATTATCAGTTCCTTAGCAGTCCAACTACAATGAGAACACTTACTAAGATTTACAAAATACCAGATGCACTTGAGACTCCATGGTTGTAACAATTGGAACAGTAATAACTACAGTACCAATTATTGATCGACATCATCACCAAACAAGCATGGGTGTTCATGGGTGAGAAGGAAAACTGATCATGAATAATTGTGAAGCCCTGAAAAGTCATGTTGAAGGGTTTTCAATTGTTAGGAATAGTAATACCTGCTCAATCATCAAGAAGCTCCCCACTCTTCTCAAATTGGGAAGTAAAAGGTCAAACTGTTATCACTGAGATTGAGGATCCATCCAAAGAATGAAGGGAAGTTGAAATGAAATTGGTTATAGAAAACAGACAAACAAAGCAACCAAGATAACGTTGTTTGCTTTATGGGTCTCAAGGGAAATTATCTCAGTAAAAGGTAAGTTGCAACTGATTGGCCTAGTGCAAGTTCAGCATCAAAATTCAACTCCCTAAACCTCGGCCATTCTTGTGTCTTTGAACAACTATAATAAATTACTCACTACAGTTGAGTTATCTAGGAAATATTCACCAATTGCAGATGTTGAAAGAGGCATTATGGTGTTCCTCTTTATGTACACATACAACCGATCCTTATTAGGGTCTCGTTCACATGACGACCGCTGAACTGACAGCTCAAGGAAGCCTTGAATTTCAGGAAGTCTCTGACCTGCCTCTGCAGCACACCATTTCTGTTGATTCAAATGAAAAAGGGAATGGATTCAGATAGAAGTGAAAATGTTTTAGAAAAAGGGAAAACCATCAGTTATGCCCCAGAGAATTAGCCAACTTACATATCTACCCCAATCATTAAAAGTTTTCAATTTGATATATGAACTATTCATTCCATTTCAAATCTACCTTACATGACACGTGGCACATGGTGTAACGTGCCACGTACCCTACCAAGTAAGCTTCAACTTGTGACACTTATCATATAAGGTAGATTTGAAATGGAATGAATAATTTATTTACCAAATTGAAAACTTTTAAAGATCAGTATAGATATAAAAGTTGGCTAATTTTTTGGGGTATAAATGATATTTTTGCCTTAGAAAAATAATCCACAACCTAAACATATTAAACTAATTATCATGCATACATGACGCCAAAGGGACATGATAAACAAATCTGCCCAATCTGCTAATTCCATAAAATAGTAACGCCTCAGTGCCAGCAAATGCTCATGCAAATCAAACCCTTCAAGCAGCTTAATGGCCAATTTACTGACATACTTGTACCTAGGCATTATTAAGGAAAACCAGTGTTTTTTTTTTGCATAATCAATCTGCCAACTGCATCATACTGAGCATCAAAATTAAAAATGACTTTGAAAATTATGCCATGAAACACAGAATAAGAAGAGTGATCAAAGAATCCAGGGAACAACCAATTTGTTATGCCAGAAACATAATTGATTATTCCAAAATAGAAGAGAACATTTGCAACCCTATTGTTTGATATAAATTGTTTGCGATAAAATAACTATCAATTTCACATGAAACTTTTAAGAACTCAATCCTTGCCACTCTTTTCTAATCTATAAATGATTTCAGATTTCTCTTTGGATGATTGAAGAGCCAAAGAAAATAAGATTTTGGAGCTTCTTGCAAACTTCTCAAGACTTCGGACACAGACACTTCAAAATAGAATGCCAAAGACTGCCACATTGATGGCCTCCAAACACATACAACTGACAGGGTTTTGAAAAGAAGCAAAGAAATTGATAGCCAGTTCATTTCTAGAATAAAGAAGCAGTAGGATACTAAGTACCAATACATTGCTCAAAGGAACATTGAAAAAAATCTTTTGCAATTAGATCCCAGGCATAACTCGATTCTCATGAGAAACAAACAAAGAAATATGAGACCTTTGAACCAAATGAAAAATGCAAAACCAGCAGCATCAAGTTACCTAATCAATGTACACATTTTTCTAAAGAAAAGAGGTGGCCAAAAGAAGAAAAAGATGGACCTAGATGGGCTGCTGAGAGCATGCAAGAAAGAATCCAAAACAAGGGGTAAAATGGGAAAATTATTTACCAAAAGGCCAACAAACAATAATGACAAGATAAAAGGAGAGCAGTGATGCTTCTTGCAAATGGATGCTAGAAAATTGACAATACTATACACTCGCACCAATTTTTACCTGGCAAATTGTTCAAGCTTGATATATAAAGAATGAATCACATCGAAACATTTACCATGTCATCTAGACAATGAATAGCAACAGAAAATCTACAGGCAGCAGGAAAATAAAACACCATGAGACAGTGGTAAGTAATTTAATAAGTTAGAAAGTAGAAACTATATGCCTCTACGTAAACCACTATCTCAGCTGAAAGTGATGTACCATTAAAGAGGGCCAAATAAATACAAGCAATAACAAAAATTTTCCCTCTACACCTTAGTTCACACACTTGAAATATAAATGAACTTGTATCAACATGCATAGATGCTTGCATAAATTGAAATCTGAATCTATGAGAGGAAAAAAATGATAAAAGGATACTGGAGTGAGATTTCCTGCAGCAGGCATTTGTCAATAATGAAATCAATTGGAATTTCAAACAAGGATGACAAATTCTCCTCATGTTCTCCAACATTTTCCTTTTCTGTGTAACTAAAACTATTAAGCAGACTCTCCCAAGTCTTCCCACCAGAAACATTTGTTGAAACAAGAGCTTCTTGATCCTGTTCCTTCAAGTCTAAAGGCAAGCAAGAACAAGACATTCTGGAAGTATCTATCAAGACATTTTCTCCATCATAATCTTGCTTGTCTTTGTCATCACTCTTACCAGCAGGATCAGGGGAAGAAAATTGTTGTCTTATACTGGCTGCTAGCTTCTCCGCAGATACCTTGCAAGGATCTTCTACAGCTGAAAAGTCAAAGTAAGGTAATGATTGCCTATCGGTAGAGTTGCATGTCTTTTCATAGTTGCTTATTGTGTGAAATAAGCCATTTTTTCTCAGCATTGGGTTTGTACTAAGAGGATTGCTCTGATAATTATCCTTCCAAGACTGCAATGTTAATGAATTTGAAGCGTGGAAGCCATTTTCAAGCCGATGCTTGTCCAAGCCTTTTATTGAAACATTATTGGTGCAAATCATTTTGCTAAAACAGGATACTATATCTGTACTTTTCACATCTATTGCTGAGGTGCCTTTATCTAACCTCTGGCATTGTCTATAGCTTTCATCATCATAGAAAAGATTATTCGGAATTCCAAGTAGCCAGCAATTATCACTTAGAGTTTCAGTATCTTGGGTATCTGATATGCATGATAAGTTTGAGTTCCCCAAACCTAGTGGCACAGACATGCTAGTGAGAGTTCTTTTCTCATTATAGGATTGCACAAAATGGCCAAAAGCATAATTCTTTTTACAATTTTCAGGAAAATTTCTTCTCACATCCGGTGAACTTTGAGTGAACTTTTCCAATGTAGCATCAATTGGACTACTGGAAAACCTTAATGAAGATAAATATATATGTTCCAAAACAGCGGAGCTACTAGGACATTCAGTCAGTTGTTCAGCATCAGTTACCTCTTCAGAACTTAAAGATGAACAATCAGATGCCTCGCATGCATCCGACCAATCTCTGGTACTAGAGTAATCAGATCCTATTTTATCAACAGCCCTGAGAAGCATATCAAATCCAACAATAAGCCAGCCTATAATAGCAGTTTAAGATAGAAAATGACCCATGGAAAAGGGGACAAAAATAAGGAACCTTTTAGTGAATAAATTTTAGGTCAAGAGGTATGTAGGGTGATCTAGCAATGAAAAAAAAAATCAAAACTGACTGAAACTGACCTGAAAATCTCAGTTTCAAGAAAAGATTGGTCATTTTAGGTTTTAGATATTCAATTAGAAAATTTTGTTTAGTTCTGGATCCTGAATTTTTTACAATTGAATAACTCAAACTGAAGAGCAAAACTACATCTCGCATACAGTAAATATTCCCATCTAAGATGATAAAACTACACAACACAAGGTCCCTGCTCATCAAGTTGTCAAACAGGATACAACTTAATCAGAAATTAAAAGCCAGCAAGCTGAAAGCTAAGGTAGCAATTACAATAACAGATTCTAATATTTTGGCCCTTGAGGGGGGCTCAAATTGCCCAAACGATATCAATCAGGCTGGTTTGGTTGACTTGGTATTCTTGCTCCATTCAGTTTGATTAGTGTCATGTCAAAACCAACTTGATTCTTTCAATTTGGTACAACCATCAAAACTGACTAGATCAAACTGAAAACCCTGGCAGTTTTCTCACTCCCGTGAGTCCTGACATTGACATAGTTGTACGCTTCAAACATTGTCCAGAAGTTGGCAAGATTACATGAATTTTTTTAGCAGATAGATTTGCATGCACATTAGGCCAATACACAAATGCATAAAAATCAAATAGTATGGGAGAGAGATTTTACATTTCTGAGCAACATAGACCTGCTGTTGAAAAGTCAAATAATCCATTCTTCAAACTGAAGGAAAATTCACTCTTTGCATCCCCTCCTTCGTCAATGAAGGCGCCATGGGGAACAACCTGAAAAATGGAAATCTTAATGCAAGATGTAAGAAGGCTACTGAATAACCAAGTAAATTCTGCAAAAAAACACTTGCATGAAAGCAGGCACAAAACAATTATCCGTCACAAATGACATTTTCAATTTTCAAAATTCATAAGACTACTTATCAAAGAAAATAAAAGGCAGTTGCAGAAAAGAGCGTTCTTGTTGAGTTTGAAAACCAACAATATAATTCAACTGGAAATATCTAGAAGTGCTGGATTCTATAGATGACTGACTTCCAGGGACAAAATGCATCAGACACCAGCTTAAACAGAGAAGTCTTAAACAGAAGCTGGAGAATCTCAATGTTAAAATACTAGTACATCATAATCAAATATAGAGTATCTAAGAAGTCTATTAGAATCTTGTTTCCTCAAAAATACAGTAAAATCTCTCTAAATAAATATGATTCGTAGCAAAAATTTTATTAATTAATGGAAGTTATTAATTTATAGAATATGTACATAAAAAATTATCTCAAATTTATAATTACATTACTTATTATTTGCAACTTACCATAAATTTAATTCAACAAAAAAAATTTTAAAATAGCAAATAAAAATATCATAATAATGACAATGCTATAAAAGGAATAGGAAATTTAAAAAAAATTATGGATAATAATAGTCTTAATTGATCTAACAAATAGAAATTATATGTTATACATTCATATATTTACCTACTTGACTTTTTAAATCATGTTAACTATTGCAATCATTAGTTAATATGAATATATAATTCAAAATTAGAATAATAAAAAAAAAGCAAGCTATCTTAAATAAATAATTTTTTAAGAAACATGATTCTGCTAGTCATTACTACTTAGTGATTTTTTAAAATTTTGTATTAAATATTAGATAGTGAAAATATTAATTTATTTATATGAAACGGAGTCGGTTCCATGAAATTACATTAAATTTGAGAGATTATTAATTTATAGGGTATTAATTTGAAAAGGTTTTACTGTAGTTGAAAAGGCAAAAGCAAAATACAGTAATTGAATTGTGATTACATTTTATTGGCAAGTAGAATATATAATGAAAAACAATAGAACACATGCAAACAATAAAGAAATAAATCATCCTTTGGCCCCTGCATTTTTTTTTCTTTTTTTTTTTTTTGAGAATTTGGTTTTTACACTTTTATTTGATCAAATTGAGTCATTACATTTTTATCTCGTTAAAATTGTGTCCTTCCATTATTATGATTGTTAACAGAAATTATCACTGTTATAGAAATTATTTAACAGAAATCATGGAATAACTACAAGTTTAATGAAATAAAAGTATAATGACTCAATCTGAGTGAATAAAAGTGTAAGAATCAAATCCAGAAAAAAAAATTACAACCGCTGAATTATTTATTCCAACAACTAAAGAATAGAACAATTGATATGACAAGTAGTGCCTCATCCAACAGGCAGGCAATTTTCAGTCTGTTTCTTGAAGAAAGAAAATTCAAAGTGCTGTATACAAATTTCATAGCATCTTAGCAATACTAGAACAAGAAATTGGCAAATACATCTAAAAGTTGAAGTTTGATAAGTATCCAATGATGACAGCTAAATTTTGATTTTTGTGCAGTATGAAATGCCAATCTCTTAAAGCATTGTTTTCACTTACAAATTTGAGGATAGGCAGGAGAATTAAATCATCTACCCTAGCTAGGCAATAAAACAATCAAGATAGCATGCATCACGGTATCACAAGTTGTGGGAAATGGAAAGTGAACAAGACTTAAAATTTTGTGTAAAGGAATCAACCAAAGTAGAGACTTACAGCAGGAAAATACATGTTTTAATGAAGGATGAGAATATAAATGGCCGGGAATGAAATCCTGCATCATAAGTTTAATGGTCATAAAGAAAAATGCTGGTCTCCATATTATCTTGGTCATTGGTTCAAATTTTTGCATAAAATGACCATGCTTGTGACCAAGTCCACCACTATTATGCCAAGCTATGAACATAGCAACATATAAAAACAGGAGAAAGGACGTCAAACAGTTTGACTTTGTCATGTGCAGCAGACAATAATATAAATGTCAAAAGAGTCCTTAGCATAATCACTTGTTACCTGTTGATATCTAAACTCCAACTTTGTCAACAGATTTCCAAGTTTCTCCTGCATTTTTTGGTAATAGTAGTTTCTTGCAGTAACCATACCTTCTAAGTGTTCTTTGCAAAAGGTCATTGGAGAGGCAAAAAACAGCTGATCACGTAAATATCCATGGAAACTGGGAAGAAAATCCTCAAAAGTATAATCGCCAGAACCAGTATAATGGCACAGTTCAAGCAACTTCTTTAGTACTTGAAGCTGCTGACCAACCCTGATAATGGGAATCAAAAAGTCCTTCAGAAAACAAGGAACAGCAACTCCATCCTGCTACCCAGCCAGATTGTGACAATCAACACTAATTTATAATAGTGAAAGTACAGCAATACAAAATA
Organism: Codiaeum variegatum; assembly: GCA_948294925.1. Taxonomy (NCBI): domain Eukaryota; kingdom Viridiplantae; phylum Streptophyta; class Magnoliopsida; order Malpighiales; family Euphorbiaceae; genus Codiaeum; species Codiaeum variegatum. The sequence goes on from CAOJBK011904244.1 coordinate 11,102, forward strand.
CTCGCAGTATCCAAAATTTTGCTGTTAAACATTACCCTAATACTCGCCAATGAGAATTCAAAAGGGATATCAGCTTTACAATGCAGATTAGGTGGTAGGCATTCTGCTATGAACTCCTTATATGGATCATCAACCTCAGCCTTAAATATCCATGATCTTATAAATCCACAATATGGTTCACATGAGCGAAGAAAGAGGAATTTGAGTAAAGCACGGTGAGCAGGATCAGCAACCTAAAGAAACATAGTTGCAAGGATGGTTCAGATAAAGCATGAGAAATATTAGGAGATACAAGCCATCAAAGGAGACACAAAACCAAAAAGGTGGAAGCAGTAATGATTGACTTCCAAAAAACAACATGAACTTGAAAAGGAAGAGCATTGCAACCTATGACCTCAACATCATTATATGTAGTAAATGCACTTCACAGAAATCTGGATGTGAGTAAAGAAGATATAATTCCCATGATGATACATAGCTATGTGAAAAGATGTCATTTGCAAAGGCAGGGAACTAAAAGCAAATGAAATTAATTGAAATGCATCTTGTCAATGAAAATTACTTTTTTGCATCAGGGGAGAAAAAGTGGAAAAAGAAGAAACAATTTTAAACAGACCTGTAGGTGCATATATAGATAAGAAAGAAGATCTCCTCCTCTGTAGAAGTTAGAGTACTCCAAGGCTGATTTAGCAATTAATTCCTCCAAAGAAGACATTGCGAAACAAAGAGCTATATTATATACATTGCAAATATTTCCAAGAGCTTCAATCTGAGTCCTCAACTCCTTTGTGTGCAGATACACCTCCAATAGTGTAACTTTAGAATGAACTATGCTCGTAAGAAATGCTTCTTCATAAGACTTATGCAAAACCACATCAACTTTTTCTGGTAAACCCCTCAATTTTGCTGATGCATATACTGTATTTAAAGCGCAAATGTATCCTTCTATTATGTTTTCTACTGCTACAGCAAATGCCTGATTAACAAGGCTATAAGAAAGACAGTCATCCTTATTCATATGCATAAAATTATCTACAAATTTACGGAGAAGAAAAACCACACAACCAAAGCAGCCTATGAAGTTGAGAATCTTTCCCAAAGCCTGAGTGCTGGAAGAACGGTTCCATAGATTTGGAATTGTATGGTAGGACCTATCAGTTGGGTCAGAACAAAAGGCAGAAGAAAGCTTTTGAATACCAACAAGAGCTGATTCCACACCTTGCATAGCGTTCAATGCCAATCTTACCAAACTAGCCTCCTGAGACCCAAAAAAAAAACTAAAATATCATATTCATTACACAACTTCTGCAGAAGACATGAACAATTCATTTACTGGATCAAATGAATATGTAAACTACCAACTTAAAATAGCATCAACTCACAGATTAACAAAAAAAAAATCACAGAAACATTCACATCGCAGATACAGGTAAGTTATAGTTTCAATCAGAATTATTAAAACCATTGATCCTGAATCTAAAGGAAAATTTTGAAAAAGCACATTAACAAACAAAACGCAAACTCAGAGATCTCTAAAATCAGCAAATATACGATTGAACCTACTTACAGAGACGGAGGATACAGAGTGGAGAGGCGGTGGAGGGGATTTAGGTGGATAGGTACGAGAGGCATTTTGAGAAGGGATAGATTCCCAAGTAGTAGGAGGAAGCCATGGATCTTCTACCTTAAACTTCTCGAATAAAGATGCAAAGTTGGCGTCTACGGCCATTATACTAAGCAAGCTCTCTCCGTATACGGCTCAGTATTGTACTCTAGTTCTATGAAATTTTTTAAAATTGCAGGCCGCCTAGAATTCAAACAATCACCCAGGTTCAGAGAAAACGAAATGGCCGCTCAATTTTTTTCTCTCACAAGATCCAGTGTTTTTACTTTTCTTTTATTTTTTTTCTTTCTTTTTTTTTTTTTTTAGAGATAGTTAAAAAAGTTGATGCCTAGTGCAATTTATTGTGTGCTATCTATAGCCATTAAATTTTTTTTTTAATTAGTAAAATTTAATTTTTATAAATAAAAAATTAATTTTAATTATTAAAAATATATTCAATATAATCAATTTTAATTAATAAAAATATTTTTTTTTAAAAAAAATCATTTACAATCTTTTGATAAAAATAAATTTAATTAGTAAAATTAATTTCTATTCAATAAAATCAAAATAATCTTAACTCACAAAATCTTAAAATATAAATTATTCTCATGTACGGTTTAATCCAAAATTTTGTCAATTTTTTATTTGAAAAGCAGAGAATAAGTTAATCAGATGTGATCTGATTGGTCTTCTTATCACTTTTAAAAAATATGAGGACGGCTCATATTATATAGTCTACACAACCAATCTTCATTAAAAGAAGTTTTTATCATTATTCACCTCTTTCTCTTTCGCATTAACTGCTCTCTGTTATTTTTTTTAGTAGGAAATAAGGTTTAATCCCTGATCTATTAATAGAAAATACTATGTTAAGCTACTAAGTTTTTTGTTTTGCATATTATTAATTTTCATTGTTATTAGTTTTTTTCTAGTATAAATTTGATATGTAAAGTTAAATATTACTTTGTTTATAAATTTTTATATATTGTTTATGTATATTTTGTATGTGATGTATCAACTCATAATATTATTAGACCC
>CAOJBK011906754.1:0-15218 GCA_948294925.1 Codiaeum variegatum
TCATGATAATCTTGGGTAAAATCACAGGAACCAGTGCAAGAAGCATTTGAAAATGTTGTAGAAGAAGAAGGATCAAAAATGGGAAGTTGATGGTTACAATCAGTAGCAGAACATGGTTGGCATTGAACCCAAGTGTTCTGACTGCCTGTGTCAAAAATTAAGCTGAATTCTTGTTTAGGAGTGCCAAAACCAACCGTCACTAAAAAGTTGTCGTTGCTTGATAATTTTAGAGTCAAGTAGATTCCTTCTCCAAATTCATTAGCCACTTCAATTGATTTTGATTGATTGAATTGTTCTGATTCCTTCATTGATGAACATGATGGTTCATTTTTGTGTGATAGTTTTTCACCTGAGAAAGAAAAATATTTGGCATGAATTATGTAAAAATCAAAGATTGTGTATGTTTTGGAACACAAAATCAAAATAATTACAATCTATTAAGATTAACTTTAAAAATTGCAATGGTAAAAATCTAATTCCTCTTTATTTAAAAAAAAGTTTTAAATATAAACTTAAAAGAATCAACCTTAAAAACTAGTATTAAAGTTGAAAAATCCACTTTTATAAAACTGAATCAAAATTAGTACTAGAAAAAAAATTATTTAGTGACGAACTTTTGTCGCTAATAGAAATTTTCGTCGTTAAATCCCTTTTCCTAATTTTAGTGATGGAAATTGCAATCCATCAATAATTTCCAATATTTTCTGAATCTGAATCTACTAATTGTTATTATTTATTTTACATTTTTCTGAATCTGAAATATCCAAAAATTAAAATAAGAATTGAGTAAAAGCTAACGGAAAGCAAGAGCAAGAAAAAGAGTAGAAAAATGACCTTTTACTGGAGTAAAGCAAGTTGATGCAGGCAAAAGAGATTTCATTTGATGCCTTGCTCCAACAACATAAGGGTTATTGAACAAATTACAACATAAAAATAAGGTAAAATAAACTATAATAAAATGGGAAATGGCCATTGATGAATAACAATAAGCCATAGCAATATAATAAATTATACTTTAAAAAATGGCAATATATAATCAATTAGTGTGAGAAATGTCCAAATTATTAAGTCTGTTTTGGTGCAAGTCTTTTTTGGATTCTTTAATTCACTTCTTGATTGCCTTGTCGTTTATATCAAAAATCATATATTCAAATTGCTTGGACTTTGGGGTCTTTGCCGTGTTACCTAAGGTGCTTTACAATTTTTATATTTTATTTAACTATGTATATAAATAAATTGGTATATTGAATTTTAATTAAATTTTTAAATAAATAAGTAATTTAAATATATCAAAATTTAATTTAATTGCTATAATTTTAGAGAATGTACGGGTTTTTTTTTACTTTTATATATATATATATATAAAGTAAATTTCTGAGTTGGTGTCAAATTTTTTAATTATCATTTTGTTCTTTAAAAAAATTAAAATTAAACATTTTCAAATCATTTTATATTATTTTAAATTTTATTAATTATTTATTATTTCACATTTAATTATTTATTTAATTAAATCTATAAATTTAATTTTTTTAAAATATTAATTTAATCATTGATTTTAAATTCTAACATAATTTTAAAATAATTAATTTTATGTAATTTTATGTTAATTTTTAATTTTTATAAATTAAATTATAATTTGTCATCATTATCTTAAAATTAGTATTTTTTTAAAAAAAATAAAAGAATATAATCAATGAGTAAAAAACGTGGTGCGTATCAACAAAACTATAAAAAATAATAAAAGAAGTCTTTTATTAGTAATAAAATTTGTATGTATTTCTTAATCACAATTAAATTTATTTTTTTTATTAAATGATATTTATTTAATTAATGAAATATTTGTTTTGAGTGGAAAAGGGTCAATGCACATAGTGTTATCAAGATTTTTTTAAAATAAAATTATTTACACCGCAATTCAAGGTGGCTCATTTAAAAACATGGACCCCCCATGTAGCCTATCGTTTTTGGACTTTAGGCATTGAAGACTATAAGAACCCAAATTGACAACATCTTGTTATCGTATCCTGCACGGATTACATAGCCCATATACAAGCCCATGATAAGCAATGGCAAATTGGTTGTTTTCACTCAAAAAGCTGTTTTTTTTCTCCGTCTTTTCAATGTAAAAAAGTAAATATGTTGCTCATTAACCAAGCTTAACCGTGATGCTCAATTTTCTAAAAGTTCGGCTAGTTCGATCGTTCTTTTCTTTATAAATTGAAAGTTTGAGTCCGTTAATTCTAATTGCATACATATTTTTTGTATCCTAAAATAAGATAAATTTCATTAATAAGAAAAGGTAACATTATTGTTATACTACATAAATTTTTTTAACCAAAAACATATTATAAGAGTCATCAATCCTCAAAAAGGATTTATAAAGAGCTTCCTTAGCTATCTAATGAGCCACCCAATGATCTGCTAATATGTTCAAAGGATATAAAAGAAAATTACTAGCTAAAGAGATGGATCTTGAATTAAAATGTTAAAACAGAAAAAACCAACTCCATTTTTGACAAAAAGTTTTGATCCAACATGTTTTTCGACGAGAGGCTTCAGAACAATTTCGACTAGAAATAACATTTCCGAGGAAAAGCTTCAGATCTCACGAGAATATATCTAGTCATAACCTAATCGTTTGCTAGAGTTGGATTCGTCATACTCTAGCAAAACCAAGCCTGGACCACCTCCTTTACTAGATCACAACAAAACCACCACAAAAAGGAACACCATGACCTCATTAGAACATCTATTCTAAAACTCAAATTAAAGACTACCAAAAAAGAAATTAAGAGAAAGCAAAAAAAAAAAGTGGTATTTCCACCGGTCGCCATAGCCACCCGCAGTTTCTCCTATTGAAACCCTAAGAGAAGTTGCGTTGTCATACTTATATTTCATATTCAAGTCACAAAGCTTTTACATTAATTTTTTACAACTCTTCACTATCTTTAGGGTTAACTCAAGGTAATAATTTATTTGCATGATTTCAACAAATTATATTGCTGTTACGAAAAATTCTAATAAAAATTCAGTCCACCACGTCAAATTATAAATTGATCAACCATGACACATAATTTTAGTAGTTATAAAATATCACATAATTTAAGTGTGCAGTTATAAAATAGATCCCTGAATTAAGAATTAAATTTTAATGTTAGTTTTAAATTAGTTATCAAATACTTATATGTCAAATTATGATTAGTTGGTTTATAATCTAACATGGTGAACCGAATCTACCTAAGAATTCTCTCAGTTGTTACTCATTTGTGATTTTTTAAATAATAAATATATCCGTTGATTAGTAAAATAGGGGAAAAAAAACACATGCACACATAATTAAAATATCTTACTATACAATTCCTCAAAATTAATGTCAAAACAACCATTAATAGTATGAGAACTGATAGCAAAAAAACATAAAATAAAGTGAGCATTATTAAGAAATATGAATAATACATTATTATAGTAGGCTTATTTAAAAATTAAGGAAATCAAGTAAGTATGTTTTACGCTGGTCAAAGATTGATAGCCCCTTGTTCCCAGCTTAGGCTACACAATACATCAGTTTCAAAACTTTATTTTGGCTTCCATTTTCATTGACTTTATAGTAGAAATTATGGTGTTTGTTTAAAAGAGTTAGTAAAAAAAAACAAAATAGAGAGAATATAATTCTATTTAAAATTTCATAACAAGGGGCATACTTAGTGTTTTTCCTTTTTTTTAAAAAAAAAATAAAATGTTTGTAGTCCATTCATCGGAGATGCATCAAGTCATCTCAATTAGATTGTTACTATCATATTTTTTTTCTCTTTAAGCCAACTGATATAGAGTTAGGCTCTGTTCTTTTTACATTAAAAAATAAGTAATAAGTAAATATCAGTTTTAATCAGCAAAAATAAATTCAAAAAAATAAATTTAGTAAAAATCAGTTTTAATCAGCAAAATTAAGTCTAAAAAAACCTTAAAAATCAACTATAATCAGTAAAAATCAGTTTAACAAAAATAAGTTCAGAAAAAATCAGTTTAATGAGTAAAAATCAGTTTTAAACAGTATAAATGAATTTTAATCAGTGAATAATTTCAATTCATTAAAAATCAGTTGAAGAAAACATTATCTTAGTCTTACCAATTCATAGTCTATAAGGACTCTAAAAACCAAAAAATATTATTTCAAAAGTTTTAAAATAACTAAAAATTCAAGATTCAAATCCAAAGACTTTTAATCAAAAAGAAAAAATACAATGTCGACTCTATTGAGCAATCTTAATTTACCATATTTTCAAAGTTGTGTTTAAAATTTCAAAACAAGGGGCATACCTAATGCGATTTTTGTGTTGGACTAAGCTCATGTATGGCCTAAGCTCATAAAGAAAACTCTCACTTTAACCAAGCATTTTATCTGGTCTATAAAGCTTCAATGTAGCAAAATAATAGCCAAGTTTCTTACTTGGTTTAGAAGGTGGCAATATGGAAGCACCATAGCTAAGTATTTACTTGGTTTAAAAAGTATTTACGTGGAACTCTCAGGACCACATATTTTTGCTTGAAAATCAAGTCACATGTACTATAAATAGGTGACTATCATTGTTGGCATTGCATCCCATTGTGAAAAAGTGAGTGTAGAGAAAAATAGAGAGTTTGTAAAATAGTGAATTTTCCTTAGTATAAGAGAGAGTAAAAGTTGTTCTCTCCTTAAACTTAGAGAAAAGTTGTAATTCCTATTTCTTTCATAGTTAAATTCTTCTATTCTTATCCGTGGTTTTTACCTTAATTCGTTTGGGGGTTTTTCACATAAAATTTGGTGTCTTTGTTAAATTCTCAAATTATTAGCTGCATTTTTGCTCTATTACAACCCAAGTTTCACAACAATTGGTATTAGAGCTTTGGTGATATAGTGTGAATAGTACAGTCTAAAAAGGTTCTATCTAGGGAGATTGGATTTTAAGTGAGACCGTTATGACCCCTCCAATCTTTCCTAATAACTTACTTGGTATGTACTATTTATAACTACGATCCAAGCTGAACCGTTGTGATAGAAGCAATGGGGGTAAAATTTGAGATTGAAAAGTTTAATGAGAGTAATTTCTCACTATTAAAATTAAAGATGAGGGCAATATTGAGGAAAAAATAATTGCCTTATCAGTGAAAGGCTAGCAGGACTCATAGGTGATAAGTAGAATGAGATGGATGGAAATGTTGTAGGAGACTTCCATCTGACATTAACAGATGAAGTATTGTCAGGTATAGAAGAGAAAAAGATGACAAAGGAGATTTGTGATCATTTAAATAAGTATTACCAGTCAAAATCACTCAACAACTGAATTTTCCTTAAAAAGAAGCTTTATACCTTTCGGATATTAGAATCTACTTCTGTGATAGAGCACATCAATACTCTGAATACTTTATTTTCTCAACTTACATCGTTGAGATATAAAGTAGAGCAAAATGAACGTGCTGAACTTCTACTTCAAAGTCTACTTGATTCGTATGATCAACTCATTGTCAATTTAACCAACAATATCATCATGGATTATCTAGTCTTGATGATGTTGCAACTGCGGTTCTAGAAGATGAAAGTCGGCGTAAGAACAAGGGAGATAGGTTGGCAAATTCGCATCAAACGGAGGCCTTAGTAGTGACAAAAGGCAAATCAATGGAACGTGGCTCCAGTGGGAGTTAAAATCGTGGTAGATCAAAATCGAAGAGTGAGAAGAATTTCAAGTTCTACAATTGTGGCAAAAAGAGTCATCTAAAGAAGGATTGTAGGGATTTAAATAAGAATTTCAATCCTCATGGAAATGTAGCGAGCACTTAAAATGATGGCAATGTTCTATGCTGTGAAGCAACAATGACTAATACAAGCAGTTAAAGTTTAGCTGACGTTTGGTGCTTTGACTTAGGAGCAAGGTGGCATATGACCTCTCGGAGAGAGTAGTTCCATATTTATGAACCAATATCAGGAGGATCTGTGAACACAGTTGATGATCATCGTCGTTGGCATTAGAACCATCAAGTTGAAGATGTATGATGGTGTAGTTCGCACTATTCAAAATGTACGACATGTGAAGGGTGCGAAAAAGAATTTATTGTCTGAAGGACAACTTGATGATCTTGGGTGTAAGATCGAAACCCAGAATAGGATTAAGAAAATAATTTGAGATGCACTTGTACTTATGAAAGTTCAAAAGAAGGATGCAAACATGTATATTCTAATGGGAGAAACTGTGCAAGAAGGTGAAGCATTTGTTGCTTCGAACAATTTGAATGACAGATCTGTGATGAAGTGGCATTACAAACTTGGGCATATGTCTGAGCAAGGAATGAAAATTCTCGCTAAGAAAAATCTACTTCCAGGTCTCACAAAGGATTTCTAACCTTTTTGTGAGCATTGTGTTACAAGCAAGCAGCGAAGGATAAAATTCAACACATCAAATTCTAGAAGCAGAAAAATTTTAGAATTAGTTCACTCTAATGTATGACAAGCACAAATGCCATCCTTGGGAGGAGCGAAGAACTTTGCGTCCTTCATAGATGAATATTTCAGGAGATGTTGGGTGTATCCCATCAAAGCGAAGGGAGATGTGTTCTCAGTTTTCAAAGTATTCAAAGAATGAGTAGAGCTTGAATCTGAGGAGAAGATCAAGTGTTTTAGGTCAGATAATGGATGAGAATATACCAGAAATGAGTTTGCTAAATTTTGTAATCAAGAAGGCATTAAAAAGTAGTTCGCTACAGCATACACTCCTCAACAAAATGGAGTGGTAGAGTGGATGAAAAGAACCTTGTTAGAAAGAACAAGAGCAATGTTGGGAGCTGCGGGCTTAGAAAAATCATTCTAGGCTGAAGCAGTCAACACCGCCAGTTATGTGATCAATCGGTCACCATCAACTGCAATTGAGTTGAAAACACTGATGGAGATGTGGACAGGAAGGCCTGTTGATTACTCAAACCTTCATATATTTGGAAGTCCAGTGTACGTAATGTACAATAGCCAAGAAACTACAAAGTTAGATCCAAAATCTAGAAAATGCTTATTTCTAGGTTATGTTAAAATCTAGAAAATGCTTATTTCTAGGTTATGTTAATGGAGTGAAGGGGTATCGTCTATGGGATCCCACTGCCCATAAGGTCGTCATCAGCCGGGAAGTGATATTTACAGAAGAGCAACTGCAAAAGAAAGGTGAGAGTAGCAACTCAAAAGAAGGATCAGAAACTATAGTGATACAGGTGGAAAAGGAGTCTGATTTGAAAGATTCTTCTGAAGAAACACCAGAAATTGAGCTAGAACCAGTTGATTCTAAAAATATAGAAGTTCAATGGCCAACTCGTGAAAGAAAAAGTCCAGCTTGGAAGTCTGATTATATTATAGAGGGCAATGTTGCATATTATTTTCTAACATGGTGAACCACCAAATCTTAAAGAGGCAATGGATAGTTCAGAAGCATCTCTATGGATGGCAGCAATGCAAGAAGAAATTGAGGCTCTTCATAAGAATAAGACTTATGAACTTGTACCGTTACCATAAAGAAAAAGGCCTATTGGCAATAAATGGGTGTTCAAGATTAAAAAAAATAATGATAACCAAATGGAGTGGTATCATGCAAGAATGGTAGTAAAAGGGTATGCTGAAAAAGAAGGCATTGACTTCAATGAGATATTTTTCCCTGTGGTTTGACTAAATACAATCCGAGTAGTTTTGGCAATGTGTGCTACTCTTCATCTACACTTAAAGCAATTAGATTTAAAAACTGCTTTTCTTCGTGGAGATCTTAAAGAAGAAATTTATATGCTCCAACCAGAAGGATTTGAAGAACATTGAGATGAGAACTTGGTTTGCAGGTTGAATAAATCTCTATAGGGTCTCAAACAAGCTCCAAGATGTTGGTATAACAGATTTGATTCCTTCATCATGAGCCTTGAATACAACATTAAGTAATGTTGCTTCTTGTGCATATTTCAAGAGATCTAGTGGGAATGATTTCATCATTATATTGTTATATGTAGACGACATATTGGTAGCAGGCCCCAACAAAGATCATATTAAAGAATTAAAGGCACAGTTGGCTAGGGATTTTGAAATGAAGGACATGGGACCATCAAACAAGATTCTAGGTCCTCCACGATAAGTCCTAACAATGAAACAGAGAGGATGGAGATGTCTCGAGTACCGCATGCATCTGCAGTGGGAAGCCTCATGTTTGCTATGATTTGTACAAGACCATACATTGCACAAGCAGTGGGAGTGGTTATTCAGTACATGGCAAATCCTGGTAGAGAGCATTGGGATGTAGTGAAGAGGATCCTAAGATACATTAAGGGAATCTCTGATGTTGCACTATGCTATGGAGGATCATACTTAACTATCAAAGGGTATGTTGACTCAGATTATGTAGGAGATTTGGATAAAAGCAAATCCACAACTTGTTATGTGTTTATTCTTGCTAGCGGAACAGTAAGCTGGGTTTCAAAACTGCAGTCGGTTGTGGCTACATCAACAACAGAAGCAGAGTACGTAGCAGCTACACAAGCTAGCAAAGAAGTAGTTTGGTTGAAAATGTTAATGGAAGAACTCGGGCACAAATAAGAAAAGATTTATTTATTTTGTGACAGTCATAGTGCCTTGCACTTGGCAAGGAATCCAGCTTTTCATTCTAGGACAAAACACATTCAGGTTCAGTACCACTTCGTTCGTGAGAAAATGGAAGAAGGAACCATGGATATGCTGAAGGTTCATACCAAAGACAACCTAGCAGACTCTATGACAAAGGCAGACAGCACAAACAAGTTTATTTGGTATCGATCCTCCAATGGCCTAATAGAGACGTAGGCAACATGAAGATAGCAAGGAAGAAAGAATGGTGTGAAGAATGATTGATTTTCAATCAAATCTTCAAGTGGGAGGTTGTTTGACTAAGCCTATGTATGGCCCAAGCCCATAAAGAAAACTCTCAATTTTAACCAAGCATTTTACTTCGTCTAGAAAGCTTCAATGCGACAAATTCATAGCCAAGTTTCTTACTTGGTTTAGAAACTAGCAATGTGGAACATCATAGCTAAGTATTTACTTGGTTTAAAGAGCATTTATGTGAATCTCTCATGACCACATATTCTTACTTGAAAATCAAGTCACTTCTAGTATAAATAAGTGACTCTCATTGTTGGCATTGCATCCCATTGCGAAGAAGTGAGTGTAGAGAAAAATAGATAGTTTGTAAAAAAATGAATCTTCCTTAGTATAAGAGATAGTAAAAATTATTCTCTTCTTATACTTAGAAAAAAGTTGTAATTTCTATTTTTCTCATAGTAAAATTCTTCTATTTTTATCTGTAATTTTTATCCTAATTTATTTAGGAATTTTTCAAGTAAAATCCATTGTCTTTATTATATTTACTCTTTTTAAATTTTCAAATTATTAGGTGCGTTGTCGTCAAACACTTGGGCTTCTAATTTAATCATATTTTTCTGTGACATTAGAAATAAAGTAAGAATTAATTTAAAATAGAATATGGGAAATTATACATATAAAGAAGATCTCTTCTTATCAGTTTGGCAGAATGCATCAACCATTTAAAAATGTATAAAGACCCTGTTTTTCACACGCACCTTGTATTAGCTTCTTTTTTTTTTTAGAATTAGCCGTATTTGTGTACGATTAATTTGATTTTAATTCCCACTTTAATTCGAGATATCAATCTTAATTCTTAGTTTAATTAGCACAAGTGTGTGGTCCTCAGAAAGAAGAAGTGTTTGGTGATAATACAATGGGCAAATGAGAATCTAAAAGTGATGTAGGCTGTGCTGGCCTTAGTAAAGTAAATATTGTTTGATTCTTGGATTAGCTATCAATTAATGAACAATGACACCCAGAATATCAGTGTCTTGCTCCCTTATTTATTGTACTTACAATGATTATTTATGCAAAAGTAATGTTTTAATGATAATAATGACAAATCGATGGACCTCACATTTCCAATTGGTTAATTAATCAGGGAATCAATACTATTAACCACTAATTACACTAAAATCCATAGATTTTATTATTTTTTATTAAACAAAATCCATAAAATTTGTCAAATTTATAAAAGGAAAAGATTTAAATTTGACATTTATATTTGATAATAAATATCAAAAATTAAATATATCTCTAACGTTATGAAAATTAAAAATATAATAATTGATATTATTCAGTCTCGGGCTGATTCGGTCCTAACTGCTTTGTCAGATTCGGACCAAATTCATACAACATCAGGTCCAGATCAAACTTAGACCAACCGAAGTGTGACCCTCGGGTAGTCCACTACAACCTTCGGGGATCGGGATTGGACAGCCGACAAGTGTCACTGATCACATGAAGAAGTACACTGTGATTCCATCCATTCACTGACTTGAGCGTCGGAGGGTTATCGCCGGACACCACGTTCGGCACCCCTGACCATTTGTTACTCTGTGCAGGTCCGGTTCAAGCTCAACTAAAGCAGTCACATCGCAGCGTGTCCAAAACTAGCACGCATCAATAATTATATATTTATTTTAATGAAACAGTAACGATGAATAGCAACAATACTTTTTTTTGTTAAAAAGATATTTCATTCATTAAAAAAAGATTACAAGTCAGATAGTACAGTGATCGGAGCACTGTGAAACCGATCACCATGAACGATAGAAAACAAGGACTACAAAATAATGTTTAATTACACATTTGTCGTAATGTTAAAAATGAACATATCATATGAGGTGTAGAAAAGATAAAACTGAGTTGTAGGCTTCACACCGTCATGGTCCATTTAGGAAGAATATGAGGTGTAGGTTTGGTGGCACGAAGATAGTTGCAACACATGGTTGAGAATTTTACAGCACAAAATGATGTTTCATTTCAACTTTCACCCACCATATCAACGACCACATGCAATAGAATTTCAAGTCTCATCACCACCAAAATCACCACAGTATAGACGTTGACCCCCCCAACTGACCCCTCACCGAAAATATCCGTTCCAGTCCCCACACTATACAAAAGGACAACAAACACAGTCACCCACTACTCATTTTATCATTTTCAGCCAAACCTGCTAATATTTTCTCCAACTAGTCGTTTCTTTCATGTGGATAAACTGACAGAGACTAGATTACGACTTCAAACCTCTAATACAAATTGGTTCAGTATAAAGATTCGCTAAATGCAATGGTAATTGCTTGAATTAGCTGGTTGAGCTTACAAAAACTCGACCCAAGTTCCATCCATAGTGTCGAATATAAACATTATATCGGTAGTTTAACATGCCCAATGTAAACATTAATGCATTGAGAATTAGTGAGATATAAACATTAATGCATTGAGAATTAGTGTGCCATTTCTCAATAATGAAATGAATTTAATAGAACATCCGTTGTCGATCACTCAAGTAAAAATATCATAAAATCATTAAATTTCATATCATTTTTCATACAGATCATTAATCGGAAAAAATTTCAGACGAATCACTAAAAGTTTAAGAACAAATTGAGAGAGGTCACCTGCCACCTAAGTCGACGACTCAGGACATGGGAAAACATGTCAGCAATTTTACTAACTCACCTACCACGTGTCAAGACAACGTAGCACATTTACTTGACATATCGCTTGTATGTCTAGGTGAGTCAACAAAAATCCACTGATGTGTCTACCCACGTATACCGTTCCGTTGTCTAGGTGTATTTACCCTTGATCACTCTAACAACAAAAGTATAGAGAGTCAATGTTAGAAATCAAAATACATAGGTTTTAATTGGGAAAAGGGGCGAAATTTTGAGATTTTGTTCTCAAAATTATGCAAATAAGCTGGCAATTATGTAAGTAAGCTTAGTGTGTATGAAAAAATAAAGCTAACATATTTTTAAAAGTGTACATATTTTCATAATTTTTTTTATTTTAAAAAAATGAACGAATTTCTAATGAACTCTCTTATTGAAGCTAAAAAAACTATACAATCATGGCGGATCGAATGATAAAACTTCAAAAATTACCAAATAGTTATTTTCTTTTTCATCAATTTTTATTATCTACAACAATTATTCCCCATTAAAATGGGACACCCAACATGGGGCTCCGACTCAAAATTAAAATCAGATAAACATAGATTTTTTTTGAAAAAATGAAACAGCATTTACTTGCAATTTCAATAATTTTCATTATCGTCATCGTCATCATCGCCAGACTCATGATTATTAACTTTAGCAAACCCAATTCCACGCGCCACAGTCATAGACGGCAGGTCAACAACAGCCGCCGATGACATCTCCATTTGACAAACTCTAATCGCACCAATTAATTTCTCCGGCAACTCTTCCTCCGCCTGAGCTTCCACCACAAACCCCATATCTATAGTAACACTCGTCACATATCCCAATGCAAGATGCAAAATCGCAGTGGCAATCTTCGAGCTAGCTATATCAACATCAATTTCTAAATAATTAGCTCCTCTATGATAATTACAAGTCAATGCTTTACCTAATAAACAAGCACTGTAATTCCCCACAGTTTTCTTCACGATCCACGGTCCTTTCACTATCCGATTCACGATCTTAAACCGTTGATTCCTAAACGCATCATCGCCGTTGATGAACCGGTACAATAACGATCCCGCCGGAATCGGATCCTCACTGACAAAGTAAAACACTGCACTGTGCTGCTCCTTACCAGGAACTTGTAAATTAACAGCGAAAATAAAACTCTTCATCGATCTTCCTTCAGATTGAGCTTTTTTAAGAGCGAGCATCACACGATTATCCGGTCGGCCGAGAACGTTATCCAGTTTAGAATTCGATTTCAGCCAGTCCATTCCGGCAGGTGAGAGTAAGTAATCGCCGGAAGGAGATTTTTGACGTTTAGTGAAGTAATTTTTAGAGCGTAAAGAGAATAGATCGCCTGGTGGTGATGCCCATCCGTTGGCTCCAGTTTCGAGGTCGACGCGCTTTAATGAACCGCCGTCGATTGACTGGGATATCCAATCGCTGCTGGTTGTGGTGGTTGTTGCGGCGGAGGAGGTGGATTTGGAGCCTGAACTGCGGTGTTTTTGCTTGGTTGGGCACATGATGTTTTGTTTTGTTTACAACTCTGGCTGTAGCTGCTGTGTATAAGCTGTGTATATTAGCAGGAGAAAAGTGTGCCCCTGAGTTTCAAGGAAATTACCAAAGAGCCCTACATTATCTGGCCAGCTCAGTTTTTTCATTTTTCTGTCTTTTATAATATTTCACTGATTTTGTTTCTAAAATTAGATTTTATTATTATATAATTACCTATTACTAACAATAATTGTCAAATATAAATAAAAGTCAAACAGAGTGTCAATGTGCATGTGGTTAGGTATTTTACTAGTAATTTTTATCTTCATCTAATCTAACCACTAATTATTTGATATGGTTGGCAAAGAAATATCTGTTTGATGTATTTTTTTATAATAAAGTAAATGTCCATTAACTAAATCAAAATTCAAGTGGTTGAGAGAGTTGTTTAGTTTAGTTGTTCAGTGACTGTGAAAATGGAGATGTTATTTTGTTTTTAGAGGTATTTGTTTAGATATTAAAAGTTTTTTTTACCCAAATGTGAAATTTTCATTCATCAGAAAAAGTTATTAACTTAATAGTATAACATTACAATCTGCCAACAGGAAAAAAGAAAAATATAAAAAAAAAAGAACTTGATCTAGTCCAATACAACCAAACTCCAACAATGGGTTTGAACACAACGGGCTCTATGCTCATAAGCATGGCTCATAGGCCTACCATAGATGCTCTATCTCCTGTTTCTAAAGAGTTCTACTGCTGGCAGATAGAGGTGAAGCTAAGCGAGGCTAGAAAATTCCGATTATAGTTGACAAGCGATATACCAATCAAGCCATATGAGGAAATGAAGTAACATAAGCAAATGGACCAAAATAACGGCCGAGGGCAGAGACGACATCAACTCAGAGACTTTCATTCTACTTGAAGAGGGACGACGACGACGTCAGCTACTTTCGGCAGAGGGTGTTACTTGAGATAAGAATCAAGTTAATTGGCCAATAATGTCAGTCAATTCTCCACTAACAACCCTTGGCTTTGATTCAACTCTAGCCTACAATCACTGTCACTCTGATCATGCACCAAAATACCATAGCTCCCAAAACAAGCACTACAAAGACAACCACCATGGTCGACAACTAAAACAAAGCTCTGATCCACCCAACCAACTTGGAACTATATAAGAAAAGGAGAACTAGACATGCAGTAGAAAAAAATGGAGGTACTCTCATTAGCGACTGAAACCACCGACAGTTTCCCAAAGAGAAGCCCAAGATCTGCTTTCAAACTAAGAGAGAGAAAGAGTGCAAACGAGAGACTTGCTAAAATTTCAAAAAATTTCCTCCATCTATATTTTATCATTTGCATATTGGTTTAGTTACTACTAATGTTTTTATAGATATGTTATTATTGGTTGAGAAGTTTTTCCAGGAATGGTAGAAACTAAGTCTCTCAAAATTCTGGAGCGAGTGGAGTTATTCGGGATGATATTGTGAATCGGATTGTGAATAGGATTTACTCTTTTGTTGTGGCAGAACTATGAATTGTTAGAGATGGTGATGCACTGAAAGCAACACTAGGGGTTTTAAAATTTATAATGCTCGACGATTAATTCTACCCTGGCTTTAGGCAAATGCACCTATCGTTTGGGTAGTATAGCATTAACGAGGTTGATCCACAAAGACACCGACACAAGTACTAACTCACACTTAAACCATTGTTAAGTTCACAATTAATGTTTATTTAAGAATTGAAAATTAAAATCCTAATTACTGACTAGTTCCTAATTGGATATATTTAAGAACTTGCAAGACTAAGGATGAACAAATATGAAATAGAGCATTTACCTAGACTTCGACTCATATTTGATTAAATTGAATGGATAACTAACAGGTCAATGACAATTCATGGCAATTAACAAATGGATTTTCACACAAAAGGTAAGTTTAAATATTTTTCAAGTAATTAAACCTCGAATTCCTAAGTAAAGGTTGGGAATCTCTTCTCACAACCAATCAAGTAGGAACAACATTAAAAGCAAGTGAAATGGAACATAAATCCTAGGAGTCCATACTTCTATCTCTAGCAAGCATAGCAAACCTAATTGATTTTGAGTGTTCCAAAATCTAACTTTCTATCTCTTGTAAAGAATAGACAACAACACTCATCTACAAGCATGC